>VZTV01052634.1:10805-29062 GCA_013400875.1 Anhinga rufa
GAAGCCAGGAATGAGCTTAAACCAGAAACTCACATTGAATACATCCCAAGATGTATGAGACACTCCCTGCTTAAGAAATTCAGTCCTTTTTGCCTAGAATAATATTCAGTATAGTCCTTTCCTGCATTGTTTTCTGCCCTCTGAGTCCCCCAAGCAGGTATAAGTATGTAATATATGCAAGCCCATCTAAAAGAATGTAAGTACTTTCTGATGTGAAATCCAGGCTTGAACACTTCTCATGAAAACAGTGAACAAGAAGCAAGGCCCAGCTTAGCAATGACTCTCAGAGTGACACTGTCTTCTTGTCACTTGGGACTTTTCCTTTGCTCTTCTAACTGGCCATGCATTCCCTGCTGAATTCCCAGCTGGGCCCACATACAGGTGGAACAATGGTTTCCCATGAGTAGGACAGGGATACATGACAGGAGGTCAGATTTTGATGATCTTGGTCCTCACTGCAGGGGCTGTGTATGAAATCCTAGGCAGCCTGTGGCCCTGAGACCAAGCACGGTCAAATGACTTCTCAACGCAATGGCTCAGGCACACCCACCCAGGAGGTAGAAGAGCTGGTCTGCAGGCTTTTCTTCACTGAAAGTTATTAAACTTTTTTTCTACAAAGAGGACACAATTAAGAGGAGAATTTTAAATCCTCCTTTCAAATAAGGAATATCAAATAACCCTATGGGCACTCTCACTGGAGATGCGGTCCAGCACAGGTGAGAACCCGACCTGCATTTCCTACATGCTGGGTCCGACTGCTCCAACTTATGGATCAGATCAAAGGAAGCCATCATCCTAAAATAAATCTAAAACAAACTGAGGTAATTTCCAAGAAGTCTTCAGTGAGTGAAATCTTTTTTTAAAAGCAAAATCAGTATTTTCCAGCAAAATATCACTAGTATTTGCCTTTTACCTTCTTATATACCTAGGATGCACAGGCGAAGTTTTTTTAATGAAAATAATATTCATTGAGTACCCCTTAGTCATTCTGTACTTAGTTTGCAACTAATATTTGAGAAACTTTTGATGTGCTGTCTGTGACAACCTATAAAGGTCTAACTTTTTTCAGTTCTTTGTCCTTTCTTGCAAAGTATAGCACACTGTCAGCTCATGCAAGGCTATTAAAGGATAATATACATAGGAATGTTACAAATCTTATCTAAATCAATACAGATATCATCATTAGTGCATTTCAGCACATATGTCCCTCTGCTGAACACAGTTGTATCAGTGGTAATTTGATATGGTTGCATTTGGTATGGGAGAGTTTTAATTTTTCTATGTAGGAATTTTTCATTCGCTTGTGGTTAACTCCTCCACCTTTTTAATTACTGTTACAGGTATGAACTACTACCTGGCTATCATACCCTTTCTGGGGGCAGTGGAGGCTGGCCTCTTTGGGCGGCTGCCGTACGAGATAGAAATACTGCCACCAGAGGAGCGAAGAGCTGATTTCTGTTATAGTGTTGCCGACTGCCGGTCTCGCATTCCCAAGCTCATGGATGAGTGGAAGGCCTATTTTGAAGTAAATCATTTTACATTTATTTTCATATTTTTTAGGAAATGATACCAGAATTTTACTTTTAAAAACTATTATTACTGTTATTTGTAAGATTCAGAGAGCTTGGCTTGCTTTCAATAACAGCTTGATATAAAAGTAACAAGCAGAAAAAATGAGAAGCATGACATAACGTCAAAGATAAGAAGGCCAGGATTTTTACAGGTTATGGATTTTTTTTTCCTTCCTTTAAGATAATTCTGTATTTTGGAGTCTGTCCCAAGAGGCTGTTTTGTTAACAGTTATATTTGTATTCTTGCTATACTTCTTATGTTAGCAACAGAAAATAAGCATGCAAGATAGAACATTACCTTTAAGAAATGACCTTGTGTTGGTTTTATATGGTTCATTTATTCCTTTGAATATATAAAAAAACTACAAATGCTGAAACTTCCTTCAGAAGGACACTTATTTATGCAAGTAGGTATTCTTGTTCCTCCTCATTCAGCTGTTCCGTAATCCCAAAGATGACAATATTTCTTACATCATAGATTCAATAACTTTTTCAATATATAGACTTCTATATTCAACATTTTTGTTGTTAGTCAAAAAATTGATAATGATCAGAAAATGTCCTTCTTGGCAACTGTCAGTGAAGGTAGAAGTTTTAGGAGCGAGAGTGGATTGGTTTTCTTACAATTATTTTTCCTAAGCAGTATGTTTCAGAAATCATTACTCCTCAAATCACTCAAAATCACCCCTCAAGTCACTACTCCTCAAATAGCCTTAATGATAACCATTAAGAATAATTTTCTTATTTTCCAAAAATCTCCAGAAAGTTGTGGCCAAAAGAGTATAAACAGATTTTCAAGAAATCAATATTTCAGCACAGAAGCTTCCATGGCACTCAGATACAAAGGTCCACTGAATTATTGTGACAGAATACCTAGTTCATGTGGGTAAAACCCTTCCTCTGTTCAAGTCAAAGAATGGCAACTCCAGTTAACTTCAGTGGGGATACATACTCACTTTATAAATCTGCATTAATCATCTTTTTCTCCCTATGTAAGACACTATAGTTACTTACAAAGCAGCACATTCTAACAACTCAAAAGCCATTTCCCTTAGCTTGCAAACTTTCTATTTTATAAAGCATGTGTGTAAGTCTGAAAAATTAATCAGGTTTAAACCACCACACCATTTCTCTGCCTTTTTTCCTCCACATTGCTGTAGTATCTGTTGTCTTCAGAACACAAAGCTGTGAGCCCTGAAACCTTCTCCTCCTTCAAACTGGATGATGCCCTCCGTCTCATGTGGAGGGCGCACGTCGCCTCCATCGCTTACGCGCTGCCCAAGTTCCAGGACAGGTATGGGGATGAGAGATGAGGCCAAAGGGGATCTTCTCACCTGCATGCCTCTTTGCAAGGACAGTATCTGAACAAAGTCTGTGTGAACTTTCCTACTTTAGGCCTCTACTCTTTAGGCCCTGCTCTTCTTCTGCTCTCTCAGAGCATGGGATGGCCAGCAAGAGATGGCTGCCTGGGTTGCAATGGGTGGGCAGGCTGTGGGCTTGACATGAGAGGCTGATTCCTCTATGGGAACCAGGGCCCAAGTCCGGAGCTGTGTCATCTGCCCAGAAGCAGTGATGCCAGGAGAAATTATATGTAAAGTGCTGAAAGCAGCTTTAAGTCACTCTGGCACTGAGACCACTCAGAAATTTATACTGAACAACACATCTTTGGGATAAATGACAGACTAATGTGTTCTACAGTGGATTTCAATTATCTGTGGCATTTTTATTTCAATCTCTTTCAGCTTAAAATATCTCTCTCATCCAGAAGCAAATTTTGGTGAAGACTGGGCTAACGCTGTAGATTTCATTGCAGCCACACACTTCTCTACAGATTTTCAGACCACAAACAACTTCCAGGCTTTCCTGCCCCAGAGGATGCTTGCTGAAGGGGATGTCCTCCCATCCATTAGTGACTTCAGTCCACAGCAAAATAAAGTTCTGCTTTCACTGAGAGCTCTTCACAAAGCAAATCAATTAACAGGTACGAGCCTGACCTACAAATGTCTGTAATCCATACATATTTAATATCTTGTTCTCTCTTTCTACCCATTTCTCCACATAAGACACTGATTTTTATATATATATATATACAATAGTACAAACACTTCCTAGAGACTAACAATAAAATGGTACAGCTAAAAATACTACCATAAGTAAGCAACACACCAGAGACCAAGCACAGCAATAGGATACTGCTACTCAGTGAGGTTTTCACACGAGACAAATGCATTGTTTGTTGGAGCAGATGATCTTACTTTTTTTCCTCCAGTTTTCACAGGTACTTTAAAAACACAGACACTAGTTTCTGTTTCACCAGTAAAGTCTGAAACCTTTAAAGTGGTAAATGAAGTTTATTACATCAGTTGAAGTCATTACAAAAAAATGGGCAAACGATCATGAACAACAGTTTGTGCATCCAGAAGTGTTCTGGTTTTGTTTTTTCGTTTTGTCTCAGTCTTTGGTTTAACAGAAAATATCACCTGTCCCAGCAAAACTGCATCCTTAGACAATGCTGGCTTCATCACGTTCACTAAAATAAGTTGTGCATCACCATCCAGCGGTGAGACACAGAATTACACTCCTCTGACATTTCAGTTCATTCGTAGGTATTGCTGGGTTGGATATTATTTTTTTGCCCTTTGTGAAGGAAAGTTATTTTGAATCTTTAAACGAAAATACAGTACAAAAATACACTGAAAAACTTATCCAGAGCTACAGAATTTGTTTCGTGATCTTCTGTCTATTCATTTCATCGAAAGTTTTCTCACTAGCTGTATTTATAACTGAAAAAGGCTGTTTAATGAAGCTATTCAGTGATATAAAAGAGCATCCTCACATCACAGAGTGCTTCCTTCACACCCTCGACATAGCGCAAGAGGTGCCTCATAGTCTGAATGCAGATCTTAACAGCTCTATCCCATGCCTGGTAGCCTATGACACAGTTCAGGATTTCTTGACCTACTTGCAGGAGTGGAGTGGGGCAGAGCAAAGAAAAGCACGACCAGCAGGACAGAAAGGAGAGAGCAGAACACCAGGGCAGCACAGCAAATGAGGGCAGCACTGGAGGGAGAGAGGAAAAGAGGCATGGATGTTGAACATGGTAGAGGGAAGGAAAGAGAGGGATGAAGAAGTCTCATGCAGATGCAGCCATAATGAAGTCTGTAGCTGAAATCCTTTGCTTTGCAGTCAGATTTCCCTGACTCTGCTTTGAAGGGATGGAGTTTGCATTCAGCTGAGAGTTAAATGCCAGCTAACTCAACCTGGTGACTGCTTTGCAGATCGGATAAGGGCCTTTAAACTAAATTTGGCTTGCGTCTGGATCCACAGCCTCTGCAGGGACCTGAACCGCTAGATCTTACAGCTACAAAACTCAAATGACAAAATGCGGCATACTGTTTTTGTAGTCCTAGGCAAGAGTACCATTTGCTGCCTTAACTCTTAACTGCTCTCTTGTAAAATACTGTGTAAATTCAATTCTTCACTGTTGCCAGTTTTATACAAAAGCATGTTTTGCAGGAGAGTAAACTCCTCTTGGTTTTCTAGTAGACTTTTTTTTACCCTCAGGTTTCCTCTGTGAACCCTTTATCCACCATAAAGACCAGCACTGAGAGGAGTGGGGAGCAGGCAGTGACTATCCTGCAAACCGGTGCTAATGCTGGACTGGTCACACACACTTCCGAGAGAGCCACTGCTCATTGCATGGGTGAAAGTAATAGGATCATTTGCTTCTTTAACTTGAGGCCTTAGCTGGCAGAAGTGCAAATTCTTGGTTGATTTAGAGTAAAAACAAAGACGTGCATGATCATAACTAACGGGCCACTGCTTCATAAGCCATGAAGCTATGTGCAATTGCAGAACAAGACCTTAACATGCATCTTCAATCATTTTGACTTGCAACACTGGTGACAAGGGAACAAGCCCAGTTGTCTATCAATACAAAGGATCCTGAGCTGAATGAATGGCCTGTGTCTCCCTTCATAGTTGTAGGCAATTATTACTCGGCACGCTCCAGCTTTGTCTGCATTTCACTGTCCACAGGAGAGTGGTGGGTGTTTGTTGTCAGACGTGCACTCCATCCCTTGTGTGCTGCGAGCTGCACATTCTCCATGTTAATTTGACAATGTCACGTTGTGTTTCATTCCAAGGAGGATTGCTGCTGAAGCTCTGGCAAAAGGCTATGTCTACTGAAGCAGGAAGAAAAATCGGCCGAAAAATGATTGAAGACTTGGTTTCGAGCCAGAAGTTTGACCCAGTGGGAATATATAATGATTTGAAAGGAGTGGATTTGACAGAGCCCAGTTTCTTGAGAAAAAGCAGTTCCAACATTGATTGATTTAATCTTTTCACAGATATGTGTCTGGTAATCTGGCCTTGGTAATTTCTTACAGCAGGATTTCCTGAGTAGCCATGTGTGCATCTCTTCATACTGAATCAATATTTTTATTCTTAATTTACCTAATTAGCTCATTTGTTTAACTCATTTCTTTATAAATAAAATGCCTCACAGAAAATCTTACTTTATTACTTTTTTGGACTTTATAAGTAATGTATCATTATTGGAGACAAAATTAAATAAAGGCAAATTATATTCTGTTTCAGACTGTTTTTTTTTTCCTGTATACAGGGTTCCCACCAGATATCTAATTACTCGGGTCCTTGATGGTCTAGGAGATGATGATCTGAAACTTTGAAGTTCTGATCCAAAACCAATGCCTTGACTGTTTCCTACCAAAGTTGTAATTTTGCAGACCAGCTGCAATCAAATTTGAAGCTTTCAGGCTTATCAGATTAAATACTTCAGTACAGATGGATCCCCTTGGTATGCTGCTTTGCAACAAGTAAGTGCCTCATGTGGTACTGTGGAGCCAGTCCTGAGAAGTCCTGAAGCAGATATGCTTATTCTGTAGCAGCTCTTACATGACCAATAGAGATTTCTGATATTTGATTCACTTCATTTGCCTCAAGAAAACATTGATCTATCTATCAATTTATGTGATTACACACATAGCCTGTATAACCACAGGTTGTTTTTCTATTCCCCCATGTCTAACCCTTCTTATTGCAGCATGTCATATGTTAGATTTGGTTACTGAGGAAGAGATGTGTTCACACTGCCTCCCAGCACCTGGCATACTCAGACCCAAGTGCTGATCCTGGTCTTTTGGGTGATAATACATATTGGGAATTAATTATAACAACTTGGCATCAGAGGTTGTGGGCAAGTGGGACAAGGCACCCACAGGCAGCCAGGGGTTGAAGTTTCTTAGGAAATCTGCTGATTTGGATCTTCCATCCTTATGAAAACTTCCCCCCAGAGTGTAGGCACGGCTGGAGCTCCCTTTCCGTGGTGGAGAGCAGAGGATGGCAATACAGTGCAGGCAATACAGTGCCTGCTGCATTCTATCAGATTATAGCTTGCACTACAGCGTAGTTAAGAATAACACAAGCCTTAGACCAGTCAAAATAAGGGAAAGCAGCTTTGCTTTGCCACCATTTTAGGTCTGCCACACAGTCTCGGTTGTGCCTAGTGTCTCAGTTGGTAACTCTGTCCCATACCCCTCACTCAGAAGGAGAGATGCATGTGCCACTTGCTCTTCTGCTGGAGCACACAGTCTCACTCTGATGCACTCACATACCACATTTCATTTGTAGCCATTGTAGCAATAGCCTTCCTGACACACGTACAAGAGTCAAAGGTTTTCCACGGATGTTAGGGGTGAGATTTGGACTTCCAGCTTTTCCCCCAGCACCAGAGTGGCTGAAAGAAGCTCTTGCAGCCTCGGTAGCAACTGAGCAAGGGCCCTTGCAGCAGGGACCCTCTGGCAAGCACCTTCTGAGGCTGCCCTAAACAGCCCATGCTCCTGCTGAGGTGGGAGCATGGTGCTGGGGAGCGTGGCCATGCTGGGGGGATGCCCCAGGCTGGGGATGGGCCCCCAGGACTGCGGCCGTGGCTGCTGCAGGGTGTCCCCACGCCTGCAGCAGCTGTGCCAGGGAGCCCATCGGCAGCCTGGAAGGCAATGCTACACCCAGCAGCGCTTTCTGTATGAAATGGCCAGTTGCTGTGTGCCTGCTGGACACTAGCCCTCAGTGTATCTTTGTGCTGCTAGTCCAGCTCCAGGCAGTGGGAGAAACATCAGCTCCTCAGGAGTCTCCACACCTCTTGAATTATTAGCCAGATACCAAGTAAACGAAGGAAAATAAAATTATTTGTGTCTTTCCATGCCACTTTCCCAGTTTGATTGGTCCTTCCTCCCCAAACTTGCATGATATTTGCACTGCAAATTAAGAAATAATTATCAAGACATTGAGCAGTTAAACACTCTTCTGTCCTTTAATGTCCCGGGACAAAGGTTTTAATTATTCATTGTCATTTTATGGATAAACTCTTAATGTACCATCATTAGCTAACAATTTTCAGAGGAAATACATTAATGAGGTCTCAGAAAATGTGGGAGCTTTTACCTTAATTACCTGGTTCATAGATCAGAGTAATTAGATTCCAACAGACTTTAGGTATAATCTAAAAGTAATTACCACAGCTGCCAGCTGTTAAAATATTAAGTTAATAGTGCTCCAGAAAAGTTTGAGGAAAAAAATTTGACCTTTTCTGTGGTTAACATAGATTTAACCTAAGTTGCGCTTTGAGAAAACAAAAAGAGACATTAATACAAATAGGGAAAACTTACATATTGCAAACTGCTGCACTGGAGGGGATATTTGTAAAACACACTTTTAAAAAGCAAATATCTCCTTGCCTGAATTTATGATAACATTAGGAAATACTTTGGTATTTTGAAGAGCCATCTTTCCTAATACAGCATTGTGCATTTATGTATTTCAGACACTTTTTCCTAATCCAGCATGCCAACCATTCAGGTAAAGCCTTTAGAAATTTGCCAGCTTTGGAGGTTGAAGCACATGTAAGAGTTTAGACAAAACACAGGATGGTGGACTCTTACAAGTAGAGCTGAGCCAGGTAACTTGAAACAGAATAAATGCATCCTAGTAAGGAAACATACAGGTGTCAGAAAATAAGCAGAGAAGAAAGTATCAAGAGAAAGCAGTACAGGTATGGTAGGATATCTCTGGAGAAGGATGGGAGAGCACTGGAGGAGTCTGATTGCTAGTTAGTGCTAGCAACAGCTGACAATTACCAAAGCAGGGGTTTGCCCAGCAAGGAGGACTTACAAAGCAGACGCAGTTTTCTTACTCAGCATTAGCCTGGGGTTTGCAGCCCTGTTTTCATACCTTTTACACGTATATTCTCTTTGCTGAGGACTGCTTGGCATTAAGCAGGTCCAATTTCTGTTTCATAGAGGTGCTGTTAGAAGAAAGCATAAACACCACTGGCTGCAGCTCTAGAAAGCCACGAAGTTCTGTACACACTTGCAAATAATGAGTCTAAGGGGACTGAAACAAACAACATTCAGGAGGGAAGGTTAGAAATGGATACATGATAAAGAAATAATTTACGAGAATAAAAATCCACCAGGGAAGAGCCTGACCATCCTCAAAGCTTGGTCAATAGTGCTGAACCCTGCAGCTCACCCACAGCTCTGCAGGCCTGGCGGGGAACCACTGCCTTCCTCTCCTGAGTCTACTTTACGCTCTGTGATCCCTAATCCGCACAAAATTATTTGGGCTCTTTTCCTTTCCAGCCTATGCTCTCTATACATAATTATGCTCTAATGCATAATTAAGTGCTTTCTGCTGGTGGAAAAAAGCACTCTCCTCTAAACACCTGCCAGGTATGGAGGGAGAGAAAAGACATTCTTGCCCAGGGCAGCCTTTAACCTCCAGCTAGGAGGTTTTGCTGGGAAGCAGAAGATGTAGATTTGGACCCTTCCAGACAGAAAACAAAACTGAACCTAATATAAGTACTTTAACTGTTAGTGCATAACATTAAAAAAACCCTGTATTTCCCAAAACCAAACTGCTCAGTTACTTTTTCAAGTGAGGGCATGTTGCCTGCCACCCTTGGCAGGGAGTTGTGAGCTGTGGACCTCCAGTTCCCACTACCAAAGGAGGTGAGATTCAAGATGATACACTCTTTTTACAACATTTCCCTCACCCTAACCTTGGTGGCTCCAGGAGGAGCATGTTGCCTGTTTCAGATCTCATGTTGAGCCTTCAAATACAAAGTGCAAAGAGCTGGCACCTGAAAAAGGTCTGGTATTTCCTCCAGTTTAATTTTCAAAGAAGAATCACTGCTTGATAACACTTCTCCTACCACCATTTCATTTTTGCAGTGATGCTGGACATCAGAGCATTTTCTGGGCTCTGTTCTATTTAAGTTTGAAGTGCTTACAGCCCATCTCCACAGAGGCATTTGGGCTCTTAATACCCAATAAGATGTTTTCAATATGATTTAAGAATTTGAATATGCTTGTAGATCTGAACCTAAACTCATTTTGGATCTAATCTTCTGTGCTACAGACAAGAGAAAATGGGCCATGAGGTGTCTTAAGAACAAGTTGTGTGGCGTGAAGTGCAGCACTGTCCCAGGCAGGGGCTAGTAAGGATCTCTAGAAGAGCCATGGGGAACCCTGGGTTGCAGACCTGCCAGACTGTACCAGCTGGAAAGGGCTGCTCCAGCTGGGAAGCACAGACAGTCACTCAAAATGGTCAAGAGGATGAGGAATTGAGGCAGAATCACATAAAGATTTGTTACAAGGCATTTATGCCTACTTAAAAAAATGACTGTATGTAACACGTTTATCTAGAAAAAACATAATAATTTTTTAATGTTTTTTAACTGATTCATGCCTAACTGAACTCTCGAGGACAGAAAATGCAATGAAATAAAATCCTTAATGTCTCTCACTTCCTTCTGCAACCCATTTGTAGCTGTGGGAAAGAGCTGCACGAACTGTGCATATGTTTGCAGGAAAGGATAGCAGCAGGTATGGCAGGACAGATAGTGGCAGTATAAACCAGCCTTGCAGACTGCAGAAAAGCATAATTTTAGAAAGAAAGGCTGTTTCTAGCTCTACTTTTGTGCGACGTTAGGCCCCAAAATACTAACAGATCTGATCACAGAACCTAAGGAGAACAGGCAGCTGGAATAAGGTAGAAAAAGAAGAAGCGTGGTTTTGCTGCTGACAGCATAGCTGCTGTACCCCATGGGACAACCCCCTCAGCCCCGCTCAGACCCTTTTTCTGCACCATGAAGACCAGGGGAATTACAAAGGAGCAGATGTATTTGCAAGAAAGAAAGATGGTAACTTCTGAGGCTGGCCTAGGAAGAGCTAAGCAAGCCCTGCCGCTTTCCGAGGCCAGCCTGAGCTGCCTGCTGCCAGCACTGCTGCACCCAGAGCCTCAGGGACAATGTCACAGAGACCGTGGTGATAAGGCACTTGTATGTACAGACATTTCTTAAATCCTGGCGGGATCAGGCCCTTGAGACACCCTGTAGCCATTTCCACTTACTCCCAAATCTTACACATATGAGGAATTTAAAGTTACATGAGAACATAAAAATGGCTGGACTGAGCTATTCATTCCGGTACCCACTCTCTGGTGGTGGCCAGCAGCAGTGGCCAGGGGCAAGAGCAGCAGTAGCAAGGCAAAGGCAGGGTAATCCCTCCTCCCGGCCAGCCTTCCAGGGTCTGATATTTAGATCAGACCCAGATGGTTTATCAGTCCCAGAGGAAGAGTTGTAAAAGGCTATCCTAGAAAATACAAAGACCCAAGAGAAGAGACAGGAAGCTCATCAAAGAGATGTATTATTGCAAAGCACAAGAACACTGCCAGCACACAGGGGCATTAAAAAAAGGAGGGAAGAAAAGTTAAAAAAACCAGCAACAACTTGCCACTAATATGTGAAGTATAAGCAAGAAAACTCTTCAGAGACTGTCAGTTTTAATATGGTGTCAAGGAGTCAAAAGTTAACATGGTACAGGCACATCAAAGTGAAAAAATGTTAGGAAAACACTTGGACAGTCTTAGGAGAGGTAAGAAAAGTATTAAACGATAAGTGAAGAGATAGCAAGAATAAACAGCAGCACCTCATTGGGAAGAGTGTGGTAGATAAGTGTTTGGCTGACGTTGCATTTAAACAAAAGAGCTTTTGGCATTTAAAGAAGAAGGCAAGGAGAAGATTCTCCTTATCTTCCCAGGCACAAAGGCTGGGTATATAAAAAGTGTGCATGTTGATCATCCAAACAGAAAATGCCATCTCACTAAGGGCTTATGCACACATGGAGTGCTGCAGAAGCAGCTGCTCCTGAGCGGGCCTTCAGCAAGAACACACTGGAAATACTTCTTAGCATTAAAAGAGATAAGCCTTTAAGCTAACAGGTCTGTGCAAAAGCTTATGCCAATCTTTTGCAAAGCAAATATCTTACTATTTAAGTACACTTGTATTCTCTTCAGGCATAGTGATTGTGGTCTGCATTCAGCTGAAAATGGCTTTCCCCTCTCAAATGCAGTCATCTTAAGCAGTAATGTCTGGGAATGATAACCAGATCCCTCAAGGATCATAGTGACATTATAGCTTTGTCAAGCATGTATTAGCAAACAGTACAAAATCACTGTGGTCATCTGCACAGCATAAGGGAATCAATCACAACACTTATTAAGTCTTAAACATCAAATACGAGCCTTTTACTAGAATCTTACTTCACACCTCCTCCCTCCCCCTGCTTTCCCCAGCAAGACTGGATGTCCTTTCCTCGCAGCACAGCACCATGGCCTCTCTTCCATGCCAAGGACTGAATGCAAATGCCACTGTCCCTCTGCATCATGTAAACTCAGCAGCCAGCCTAGTTCTCATTTCTGTGATAGGACACGGTGTTAGCTCATGTGCCTGAGGAAAAGATACTGGAGACATCTCTGCTACTCATATATTTACAAGGTTCATAAAATCTGCCACTTTTACTCAGATGAATAAAACTCATTGAACTCAATGAGGTTGAATATACAAGACAGGATCGTTGCCCATGACAAGGGTGGCAGAGCCAGACTCCTTATGTGACAGGATCTATGCAAAGAAGAGAAAATGCTTCTTTGGAAGCATTTTAAAGGGAAGAAGTTGCAAGAAGGTCTGATAAGTCTTGGTTTTGTTCACAAACTAGTTCCCAAATACTTTTATAGAATGTCTGAAAGAAGCTTAGGTTTGTTGAGAGAGTTACTGCATCCCACCCTGTTCATACCCATCCTAACACCTAGGGCAACTAATGAGTGAATGAGAGCCTTGGTTTTTCTAGGCTCTCTCAGCCTCTCCCTGCATGTCAGATGCTCCAAGTCCTCAATCATCTTCACAGCCCTTTGTCGCACTCGCTCCAGTATGTCCACATCCACTCTGGGGAAGAGTGGCTGGAAAACTCCCAGCAGAGAGGGACCTGGGGGTGTTGGTCAACAGCCAGCTGAACATGAGCCAGCAGTGTGCCCAGGTGGCCAAGAAGGCCAACAGCATCCTGGCTTGTATCAGGAATAGTGTGGCCAGCAGGAGTAGGGAAGTGATGGTGCCCCTGTACTCAGCACTGGTGAGGCTGCGCCTTGAATACTGTGTTCAGTTTTGGGCCCCTCACTACAAGAGCGACACTGAGGTGCTGGAGTGTGTCCAGAGAAGGGCAATAAACTGGTGAAGGGTCTGGAGAGCAGGTCTTATGAGGAGAGGTTGAGGGAACTAGGGTTGTTTAGCCTGGAGAAGAGGAGGCTGAGGGGAGACCTTATTGCTCTCTACAACTACCTCAAAGGAGGTTGTAGTGAGGTGGGTGTTGGTCTCTTCTCCCAAGTTACTAGCGATAGGACAAGAGGAAATGTCCTCAAGCTGCATCAGGGGAGGTTTAGATTGGATATTAGGAAAAATTCTTGTACTGTAAGAGTGGCCAGTCACTGGAATGGGCTAACCAGAGAGGTGGTGGATGGTGATCCCTGGGGGTGCAAAAGACTTGTAGACGTGGCACTTCAGGGAATGGTTTAGGAGACATGGTAGTGTTGGGTCGACGGTTGGACTTGATGGTCCTAGAGATCTTTTCCAACTTTAATGATTCTATGATTCTACGATTCTTGTACTGGGCAGCCCAGCCACAGTAGTCCAGATGTGGCCTTGCCAGTGCTGAGCAGAGGAGAAAGGTCACCTCCCTCGACCTGCTGGAACTGCTCTAAGGCAGCCCAGGAGGCTGTTGACTTTCCTCCCCTCCTTTCTAGCTGCAGAAGTCAGGTTTATAATACTTTAGTGAAGGAAAATTGTGGTAGTAACATATCTTTCAAACATCCAGCAGAGGACAACATCACATTCAGTAGAAAAAGATAAAAAGGTCAGTAAATTAACACAACAAATTCCTTTTATTCAAATACCAGACTGCATTTGCTGGCATAACAAACCAGGCTGTTTTGAGCTGCTACAAAAAAAAAAAAAAAGATATTTCTGTGAAAAATGCTTAAAAAGTATTTCAAATACCCACAAGTGATGTGTCAGCCAGTTACAAGTTTTGTACACACCTGCAAGCCTCTGTATTAACTAGCAGTATGCAAAACGCTGTATGCTGCATATGCATGGAATCAAAGCACTCTGAGCAATATTCTTAATACTTAAATTGTAACTGATTTTAATGAGGATGAACATTTATCTTGAATAAATTAATGTGAGACAATATTGAGAAATTCTAAATTAATTTGCATTAATGAAATTAATCATTCAGTAGAATTTTAATAGGCAAGTCTGAAGATACTATACTGTCTGCTTGAAAAGACTTTTTCTTTAAAGTATATCAAGGCATTTTTATGAGCATTTGCTTTTTAACTCCTCAGTAGGACTAAAAATATAGTATGTCTAGGCTTTCTAAACATGTTCCTTTTCTCTACCCTGCTGTCTGGGATTTCTGGATATGCCATTCTGATTGAGCTGCTGTTGAGTCTGGAAACTCTTGGCACATCAACTGTGTATTTACACATCAGTTCTCAATAATTTTCCCTGAGAGTCAAAGCACTGCCAGAGGGATATGCGCTTGCCCTAGATCTAACACTTCTAGATACACAGCACTCAGTATGCATGCGCTGCCCGGTTCTTTTTCTCATATGTCATAAACGAAGGGTATCAGATTCGCTCTGCCAGAACAAGAAGACTAGGTCCAGTGCCACCCAAAGGTGTCAAGCACAGTCTACCTGTCCAGCCTGTGTGACTGGACACAGCAATCCCAGCAGGAATATGGCAGCTCTAATCTCAGCACTGATTACATGCTCACTGCCAAGCCCATCGAGACACTCATCTCTGTAAGTGGAGGCCCTCCCTGCTGCTGCTCCCCACACACGGGGTAGGGGCAGGGCACAAAGGGAGGACCCTCATTCTGGGCCAAGGAGGTCTTGTATCCTTTCAGATACCATGTAACCATTTGGCTCTTATTTTTAATTTTCAGAAGTATAAAGTAAAAGGAAACCCTTCAAAGCAAACACTTATTTTGTTTAAAAAAAGGAAAAGAGATTGTGCTGCTCTTCCAGTGCCCTCTCCCCAGTGTGGCGGTGTTGACTGTTCACACATGAAGCAGAGAGGCACCCAGGGCTGCCTCTTCCCCTAGACACTTGTGTGGGAATACGAGGTACCACAAGGTGCAGGAGAAGTTCTTCAGCACTGCTTTTCCCAGACCTCTCAAAGCGGGGAGTGTGTGCCTTTTTCTCAATTGGGAGGGCTCACGCAAACACTATTCTTTCAGGTCCAGGTTCTGTCCTTCCTTCCTGGATGTGTTTTTAGCAAATTGATGAACAAAATAGCAAAATCTGCAGCCCTAGTGTAATTCTAGATAACTTAAGCTGTGCAAGGGGTAATGGAGATGGCAACACTATCTAATTTAGGCACCTCCAGTCCTTATGAGTAGTACTTTCATCTAGGAGGAGTGGCATTTCTTTCCAGGGTGAATTACTTGTGGTGCAACAGTACTACTTGTGCAATAAACAATTGCTCATTGTCAGAAAGAGTGGCAGAATCTGGCCATTTGCAGTTTTGAGCCTTAACCTGAAGCATACGTGACTGGGTAAAGAAATTGATGTTCACCAGAGACAGCCCTTCCCTCCTCCAAAACCCAAAGGAAACAACCATGCAGCTATTTAAAGTAAGGGTGGTGCCTTTTGCATATGCCTTACAGCGGTTCAGAAAATCAGCTGGTGTTTCAGGTGTAATAATAATGAAGGATTGGACTTGGCATCATTATTTGAATTCATGAATAAATATGTACAGAATAATTTTGTCCCTTCAGAGGGTCATGAGACATTAGCTGGTTTGACTTCTTATTTAGGACGAGTAAGCAGTTTAGTTTCTCAGGGGATTATTATAGTTAAATTACAACCTCATATGCTGTTCATGAGACAAGAAGGACACTTTCACGAGCAGCTTTTTCTTACAGTTGTGGTCGATCTTAATGTGTGAAGGACACAGCTTCCTATTTGTTTCCAGTTAATTTCAGAATTATTTTGCTTCAGTTGTCTCTGAAAACAAACAAAACAAAATGATAGGGTGAAACAGGAAACCTTTACATTTGGATTTAAAAATTACACAGAGAGTGCAGGTGAATCAGCTCTTGAGTCAAATTAATGGCTGCAAGTTAGGGCTCGTCTATGCTGTAAAATGGTTTGTCAGTACAATTATACCAGCAATCCCAAGACTACAGCAAAAATAAAGCTAATATATGACTCAGACGCAGCTATACCAGCAACTTTGCCTAAGTGTGTGAAACTCATACCAGTAAATTTTTCTTTTACTAGTATAGCTTATGCAGTTTAGGGAAATGTTTGACCTATATGGGGCAAAACAGCCCACTTAGTCAATGTAAGCTCTGACTCCAGCAAGAAGTTTTCCCGGTGTTTCCCCAGTGTGACTATGCCCATGATGCCTATGTCATGTTGCTGGTCTGGCAGAAGTGAGAGAAGAGATACCCCCCTCTTGGAGAGAGGCTTCCAACAGGTATGCCCAGGGGCTGGGGTTACAGAGATGCAGGCCAGGAGGGAAATTAATTAATAACTTAATTAATGTTTGATGGCAGTATGCCAGTGTGCTAAGACTTCACTGGTGGGCTCTGATCCCAGCTCTGCCATACTACAAAAATGCATGTTTTAATCTGCCCTCTAGGGGAATGGCAAGACCCATGCATGCAGCAATAACATCTAGATAATCATGGTAGTCTGGTAGTCTTCCCTGCCCTTAAGGTCTCTGAACCTATAACTGCTTTGACACAGGCTGCTTGAAGTCCTGCCCATGTCAAAGCTAAGAACTGAATTGCAGCTATCAGAGCAGCACACTATTTGTTTGCTCCCTCTCAACTCTTCCTTCCTTCTGTAATCACCATTGATTGCACTTTGGAAAAAAGGGTTCACTTTGCACATTAGGGAAAAGTGAAAACACCAAGCAGTAGAAAAATTACCTAACAATGAAAATTAGCAAAATAGGTGATGCCCCCAAATCTGCATTGAAAACTACTTAAGAAGAGAGGGACTTTCAAAAGTTCTGAGAACATACAACTTCAATCACGAATTTGGGTTCTTTACTTCAATATCCCAGAGGCTGCGAAGTTTGGCTCTGCCTTTCAGCCAAAGGCAAGGGGAGCTATGAAAGAAACCACTAGCTTAGAGCGTCAGTGGTATGAAAGCTCTGGAGAAATGTCATAGAAAAACAAAAAAATTCATAAATATGTGGTGGGGTCAGAAAGGTTGGTTTTCATTTATAGCACTGTCTGTAGCTTTCTGTTATGCAGGAATCTACATCCCAGCACAACCAAGGTAAAAAAAAAAAAGTCCCACCTCAGCCTGTTTCATACAATTAGTTTTAAAAAAATCAGTACAAATTGAAAATACAGAAAAGTACTTTGGTGAAACAAAATTGCCTCAACTGTTGAGTTCACAACAAGAGGAAAACATAGCTGTGCATTTTTTCATTCCCTATTGTGTTTCTCTTCTACTTTTCCTTTTTTGGCTCCTATTTAATAAGCATCCAGGCTTAGTCAGCTGAGACCACTCCTTTCCCAGCACTTGTGTGAAGTTCAAGTCCAGAAAGCAATGTCTTGAAACAGCCTAACACCAATACTCATTTTCAGCTCTCCAGGTGGCTGGACCATGTTGTTTCTGTCCTTTTCCAGCCATGAGCTTACAAGCAGCTATCAGCACTGGAGACAGAAGCTGCCTTCTCTGGTTTTGCTGCTGTTGTTTGTTGTTGTTGCTGCTCTTGCATGCCTCCATCTCATTTTTGTTTGCAGGCATATGGGATGAGACATTATAGCAGCAGCAGTTCATTGCCATATTCCAGTTCATTGCAATGAACCTTCTCTCTTCCCATTTTTCTCACACCCAAGAAAAAACACTATTGACATCTTTAATGCCTTCTAAAAGACTGTCAAACTGAGGGCTTTCCTCTTAAAAAAAATTCCCCCCAAAACAACTCATGGCAGTAAAAGGAAAGAAAATTGCATTGTTAAAAAGAAAGCTGCACATTTTAAATGCTTTCAGAGTTTTTTTCCTACTTTCTCTTGAATCTTTAATGAAAGGTTAAAATATGCTAGTGGTGGTTGTTACTATAGCAAGCTCAGGCATCTGTAGTCAAGTCCCTTGTTTAATTGCTTATTGTTCTGGAGTCATGAGGTCATGTTAACATCATTGACCCTCCGGGCACATTTATTCTATCAAAATTAACATAGCAATGACCTGAGGCAAATCTCTGTTCTTTCTTTCTCTCTCCTACTTAAGGTGAGGACTAGCTCT
>VZTV01052644.1:4904-27125 GCA_013400875.1 Anhinga rufa
GGAAGCAGCTGAAAGGCTCTTACAAACCTTTCTCCCTTCCCCCCCAATTTATTAATTTGGTTAGTTTATTGGGGGGGGTGTGTGTGTGTGTTGTTTTTTTAACCAGCCTCAGAAGGGGGGCTGACCTTGATGATTTGCAGGGCTCCAATGCGTTGGGAGCGTTTGGGTGGAGAGTTTCCTCCCCACTTAATTGCACAGCCAGAGGCCGCGTTGGGGCGCGCGTGCAGCTCGGATATCTGGCTGAACAGCGCAGCTCTGACATCTCGTACTTTAAGCTGACCCTGGGAATTGGCGAGTGGTTGTGGAAAAGGGATTGTTTTTTTCCAAATATTGGAGCGCTTTGCTATCTGTGTGTCATAGCCTACACGTGCCTGTGTATGATCATGCTCACCACACAGCAAGAAGACATCTCTAATGCTTTGGATGCCCACAGGGCAAGCTGCAGCTGTGCAATGTGATGGAGAAGGTTGTCAGTGCAGCCATGTAGTTGCTCCCCCGTTACATTATCGGGATCCGGCAGTGCTGAATCTCAGCAGTGACAGCCCACTTAGCTTCCCCTGCTGATGGTGTCCACACCAAAACTGTGCTCCCTAAGTCAGTCGAGTCAGTAAATCACCTCGTTTATCTTGATTACCATGAAAGTGCAGGGAGCAGTCTATCGAATAGAAGGAATCTTACTCAAAATAGCATGTGCAAAAAAACCCCTGTGAGTTTCTCTATGACCTGACTCCTGCGTATTTGTAAAAATAAATGTTTCTTCTAATATGTAATCAAGGAAATAATTTGTGCTTTTTTGTTACTGAAGAATAAATTTATCGGGAACATTTTGTGCCTACATGCTGGTAACAAACAGTTTCTTTTTACCAGTGGAAATATGATCCTAACTGAAGCATAGCTAATACCCATTCAGTCAGAGAATATGTATCATACTGTACCCCATTCAGCGCAAGCTATAAGGAGGCAGTGTCAAAGAACTTAACAGTGAGACACTGTTCAACATCCTCAACATGCCCATTCAACAAAATCGCTCCAAAGAGGGAAGATGTTATGCTCATGTTTAAATACAGGCTCTGCTATTTTGGCAAAGGCTGGAACCAGGTGCCAGCCAGATTGGATGCTCCTATCTAGCTCTAGTGGACACTGATTCCCAAATATAAGCAACTCTTAAACTGTTGGCTACCACCCAGCCAAAACTTCTCAGAATCTCACTGGTAATTAATTTTTGCTGCTACTAAATGCTCTAAATCCTTGCAGGAGTGGCAAAAAGGCATTTTTACAGGTTCTCAGCTGTTTGGGAGAGCTCAGGGTATCCTATTCGTGTATCGCAGCCAGTTCAACAGGGAATATTGGACGCTAAGGGTTTGGCTCCCCATCCCAGGTGGGGCAGAGGAGCAATTTCTCTAGCATTCGTGTGCTCTGCTTAGTGCGTACCTTTTGTTTATTCACTAGAGGAGAGCAGGGCTCTCTTAGGCTCACTGTAGTGGAAATGCAGTGTCCAGACATGGTCTGAAATCTGTAGTCCAAGGGAAGAAGCCAGTGCGCTGGGGCAAGGTCCTGACACATGCATTTGGATTTTGTGATCCTGCTTCAGTCTATTTGAATCCCATTAGTAGCTTTGGTCAGTTATGGCTGATTTAGTTCACCTCTGTCATCACCATCTAATTATTTTTATAACTGTAGAAGTGTTGTGTATGTGTAAATATATATCTAAATAAAATTCCAGAGTAGCAGACTATAATCTGAACAGAATTAGAATAGGCTCTGAATTGATTTAAAGTCTTTTATTAAACACCAAGTATAACTGCTTCATTGGTCCTCTTAAGTACTTACCACAAAAAGATCTGCTCATTCCCTCTAATGAAACTGTGCTGAGTGTTATATTTGCTTAAATAAAAAACCCTGTGGTTCCAAAATGTTGTTGCATTCTGCTACTGAGGACTCCCTCCCCTTCCTAAGAATATACATAGGACTGCTCATATTCTAAACGTAGGGGGGTTTTCCCACTTGTACCCAATTGTGGAGGTGCTTATAATAAGATTATGCCTTTTCTATTTCTGTGACTTGGTTTTGGGGTTGTTTTATGTTTTTTTTTTCCCCAAGCCATGGCATAGTTAGCAGTATTGCTGGTTCAAGGGTGCCAAAATCAAAAACCTAGGCCAGAAAAGATTATTTAAGGGAAAAAAAAAAAAGACATAGAAACAGCTAAAAAGGTTTGAATTGTCATTCTTTACTTTCTGTCTTTTTATTTATTTATATCTTGTACGGTATGTGTGGGTCATATTTTCCTGCAGTTCTCTAATACTAAGGAGGCTTAGAATTATGGTTTATGAATTTTAATGAAAGTTGAGATTATTATGTAATCATATGCTGGGGCTTTAACTGAATCACCAAATGGAGAACTGCATTTAGAGAGGTGAGAGCTGAAGATGCTAGTTTTTAAATGTCTTTGTTCTACCTTGGCATGGGTATCTCAGATATCTAATGCAGACAGTCCCTTATACCATTCCTTACTCCTTTGCATTAGTCAACATCTGGTTTACATTTAAAATTTGGTTTTACAACCACAAGGCCTTAAGACTACGTAGTGTTTATCACACAAGCCTGAGTTTTAGAGTACAGGCTACCACCCTGCACGTTCAGAGCAAGCTAGCCCCATTTCACTTCTCTTTTTCTCTCTGTGACTGTGATTTTGGTATTAGGGTCTTCTCCATTCTTGCCCCCTCTTTCATTCACGGTCCTCACACTCAGCTAGCCTGGGGGAAGCTGTTTTCCCTGGATGTCAATTAGTAGGGTAGAGCGAGCCAGTTGGCTTTAGCGAAGCCCATGTTTTTGTGCATTCTTGAACATGCAAGAGGTGTTCTTGCTGCTGAAAGCTGCCGTCATGTTTTAGCGTTAAAACTGTCAGAGCTGGGTTTCCAGGACAGTTTTAGATGAAATGTAAAGTAGATACTTTCCTTCTGAGAGATACTGCACACATATAAGCCAGGTGGGAGTTTGATTTTGGTTTTATCCCTCCTTTTCTGCAGCGTGTCAGTAATAAGGATAAAGAAAAGTAATTGGATGGGGTGAGGCTGTTTACCATCACTCTGGACCAAATTGATTCATAGTAATTTTTAGATGAGTTAGTGGGCTCTGGAACAAACCCTTCTGTTAGTGATAAATTTAAATCCCTCTACTTCCAAATGCATTTTTATGTCTGTATCTCTGTTTTCATGCATGCACCAATTAAACAATATATTTTTTTCTTTTTTTTCTGATTTCAGAAGGTTGACTCAGACTCAAGCCTGAGTGTGATTTATGCACACTTTCTATGTTTCTGAGTGTTTGTGGTTGGTTTGGGGTTTTTTTTTAATGCTGTTTTCTTCATCTTTTGATTTCTATAAAGCTTGTGGAAATTATGATTTCCAAGTAGCCCAATAGCTCAGGCACACTTGCTTTCCTCCTTTTCTGTATAGCGTACTCCAACACCTAGTGTTTGTCCATTCAAAGAAAATCTTTCCCAGGTTCAGAAGTAATCTAGCACAGCATGGCTTGTTGAGGTAAAAGTTGTCATACTGAGGCAATCATCCCTCTGTAGGATGTTGGCCTGGCAGAGGTTTTGTTACAACTGCTCTACCTGTTTGTTTTGTTTTGTTTTCTGTCTTCTGTCTTACAGCTTGAGGCCATTTTGTAAGTGTGATATACTTTTTATTTCATTTTTATCTCCTTTACTCCTTTGTTACTGTGAACCATTGCAGATATGCCAAGAACATTCTAGCATGAGATGAAAACTGGTTTTTTAGACTGTGAGGAAGAAACACATTTTAAAGCCAAGTAAGATTTGGTAGGTTATAAAAACGGGAGGAAAAGGTTGGCTTCATAGGGTCTTGCATTTTATTACCATGCTTGAAAACTGCCTAGACTTGGCAAGGTCTCTTACCATCCTAGAACTCTTCCTTTGCTTCCTCATGCTCACCATTTTACCAGTGGATAATCACAGGATTAACTCAGTAGAGCAACCTGGTGTAGTGCATGACATACAAGGAGGCAACAATGGTGTTGAAATTCTTTTACACTAGGGGCAATGGATCTATCAGCAAAAATTCAAACACAGCTGATTCCACAAAGAATATTTGTAGAGAAATTAAATGAAAGGCAGGTTGTGTAATTTGCTGTGAGGAATTAGCAGTTTGCTAATAAAACGGTGCCAGAATAAGCAAGGGGTCACTCCATTGGTTCCAGTGAGTTTATGACTGGTTGCTTCATTGGTGACTTTGGCTTCTCTTCCGTAAGTGATTTTGATGGTTAGATACTGAGAAATGGAGCAAGAACGAGTTGTTATAGCCTTTGGACTAATTTTTCACTGGAACGTTAGCTGCTGCTGCAACATCCAGTCTGTGGAGCACCCCAGGATTGCCCACACCTGGAAGAGGAGTAGTGCCAGAGATGGGGGACCTGGGCCAAAAGGCACCTGCAAGCTGTGGAGGAGGAGGAGCAGCAGAGCAGAGCAGGGTTGGCTGTGGTGCTGCGGGAGCACAGGAGAGCATTCCAGGAGCTGAAAAACTCTTGTGTGGAGTTTGAAACACCATGTGAACATGGTGCTTCATGTTCAAACAAGATGCAAACCACATGCTTCACTATGTGAAGCACCAGGCAGTAACTGGGGAACAGGGAACAGGGCGGGCAAACCATGCCTGAAGAAGAATGGATGTTTAAGAGGACTTGTTTTGGGCTTGAGGATTGGTGGTTATCACAAGTAACCACCCCTGGCACACGTCAGCCTGGTTTCCTGGGACTGGCTGGATGGGGAGCATTCCTCCGTTCGGTGTGCCTCCTCTAATGGGAATGATAACTCCAAGCTTGACTCTTAACTGCATTGCTTATTTTTGGTGGCAATAGTAAAGCAACCCTTAGCTTTTCAGTAAACTATTGATTCAGTGAGGGTAGGAGCACAAAAAACCTGGCAGTGCTATCTCATGCTACACTTGGTTTTGAGGGTGTGGTGTGCTCTGCCAAATGTCTGTAGATCCTGGAAAACCACAGTAACCATAGCCAGGCCTGTAGCATTAATGCTTTTTTCTTAACTGTGAAATAACAGGCATATTTTTTGTGCTAATTTCACTGGTAGGAAGTTGTAGGTAAAGATATCCCTTATCATGCTGGGAATTGCAAGTGGTCAGATTCATGCTAAATTAATTTTTCTTTAGCCAAGTAAATTAAGAAAGTGGGCAGCACTTCCCCACAAGGCACAGGGGCTGAGGAGTTAAAACTGAAGAGGTTTTCTTGGTCCAGAGTGGCAGGGGCCAGAGAGGAAGAGCAGGTATGAGAGTTTTGGTAAAGGTTCTGTGAAGCACATAACCTTTGGTAGATGCATCTCTTGGTAGCTTTTGCACGCTGGTTATTTACTGAGAGGCCAGCTTTCATGAGCATCAAAGCTCGGTTTCATACAGTAATGAGCAAACATAACAGTATGGAGAAACAAACAGGGAAACCCGGCACAGCCAGTGTTTCTACCAACAGTATATGGAAAAATGAAATAATTACAGTAAAACGAGGGGGTCAGTCGTGAGGCTGTATCAGGTAAAAAAATGGTGTGACATTTCTGATCTTTGATGCCTATCTGCATGTGCAGTTTGTCTGCAGTTATGGGGGTAGGTAATCGTAAGTAAAGAAGTGAAGGAACCCTTGGAGAAGGAAAGGATAAGTAGGAACAGTTGATGGAGAAGATGAAGATTTCATATGAGATGTATGTGACTCTCCTCCTTTTTCAAAGTAATTTTAATCTCTTGTCCTGAGATAGTGTTTTGAAAGCATGTTCTGCAATGAGCACAGGTTGTAAATCTCATTGCCTACCTCTGACCTGGGAGAAGTCATTTCCTTTGAGAAGGAATGTTGGGGAAAAAAGAGCAAGAAAATGTTCGTGACTGTAAATCGTTACATGTCACATTAACCCTACTGTCCTTTGGTCACATATTTTTTATATTTGCATTAAGCTATACTCGTATGAGTAGGAAGAAGCATTACCCAGAAGAGATGCCTGAGTAGCTGTAAAAAAAAAAACAGCTCCCAGGCTGGAACACACGCTGGCCACGCGCTCAGAGACAGGGTTAGCAGCAGCAGCCACCTGGTGTGCTGCACAGCTTGGGCTCCACCGGAGCCATGCCTGGGCACTCTGTGGTGCTTTCCAGGGTTTTTTAGGCAGGCATGAGGATAGCTTTATTGTCAGCTGTTCACGTTTGCCCATAATATTTGGATACATAAAGCAGTAATAAAGTCTACTGGGTATTCTCTCTCCTCTTTTTTTTTTTTTTTGTCCCCTGCCACGACATACATGGAAAGAGCTGCTGCGTGCAAATTGTATGTTCTTAAAGAGAGTGAGTGCCTGTGTTAGTGTACAGTTATGAAGTACAGTAGAAAAAAGATGGGAGAAGAGGAATTACTTTTTTCTGGAGTCTACCTGTACCATCCAATGTCTGACCACTTGCCTCACAACACAATCTCTTGTAGGGTTGCACAGAGGACTTGAGAGCTGAATTTGGGCTATAATTAATGTTTGCCTTCTCTTTAACTTGAGAAGCTGTATAGCACCACAAATCGTAATTTCCACAAGAATCCATCATCTCTAAACTCTCTCTCTCTTTGCTTTCCTCTGCAATGTAATGGCACCAGCCTGTTTTCCTTTAGAGGGTGTACCTCTACTTTTTTTATTACATTGAGAATAATTCAGTGGTGAGGCAGAATTAAAACTGTCAGTAACTTCCATGCCTGATATAAAATGTGCATTGCTATTTAATCAAATGTCCCCTGGTTTTGCTAATCTCCTTGTTGATATATCAGCTCTACTTTTGCCAGATCAGTATTAAACATTTGGCTAAAGCTGAATCTATGGCAGTGGGAATTTAATTGGCATGAGCAGTGCTGTGATGCTAGATATGTTTTGGCTCTGAATGTAAAGGTTCAAAGTTATAGTAACAACTCCCAAGTCTTCTCACCCTCATTATGGAGCTAAAAGCTGTGTGAAATAAATTGTAAAAGCAAACCTGTTTTTTCAAAGAAAATGTGTAATGGATATAAAAGTGTGAATGTTTCAATTAAAGCTAATGAGTGCAATTTCTCACATGCCTGTTGCTTTTCTTTGTTTTTCAGCTCATGGGGCATTCTGAATGGGATCACAAACGAGGACCCAGAGGCTCACAGGTCAGTTGTTCGGTATTTTGTGTTTGGTTTTGGCTTTTTGTTACATTTGAGGTATTCAAGCAAGTTTTCCATCTGAGATTGGCAAAGTTGTTCATTTTGTTAATATTTGCAGGATTGAATCAATGGAAAAAAGCATAAAACCATGACAGCTTTCATTAATATAATTTTTGAGCTGTAATCCAAACAGTTGATCCAAACAGAGCTGAGTCATGCAACAGAAAGATTCTTTTAGTAGCAGAAAGATGGATTAGGTGCATTGAGAAAGCATTTCTTACTCAGCTGTCTCCATCAGGATATCAAAGGAATGCAATTTCAAATCATGTGTGTATGTTCTGTGGTGTTTGTGTTTTTTTTTATTAACCTGACAAACTTGTAAAACTTGGATGGCCCTCTCACCCTGTTCAATAATAAAGGGATTAGTGGTGTTATTTGCTCTTGACTCATTGTTGAAAGGAAGTTATGCTAGTAGTGTTAATGGTGTCATGCAGATATATTTTTAAATTATCTATAGAATTACAGTTGTTGCAAAGGAGACATTGCTACCAGTACTGATGTTCAGGAATTTTCCTGCTTGGGTAAAGCAGTCCTTCCCATCTGATGTTGAAATTACATAAATATGCTATTAGGGCTTCGGTACTTTGGAATTGCCTTTTCTTCAGGTGAACGATTTTTATATGAATACGGACATCTATGTTTAAATCTATAATAAACAGACTATGCTGCTGTGGAGCTACATGTTTGCAACCTTAATCTCAGTAGGATAATTCCTAGACTGACCTTAATGCCCCTTGCAAAAGTCACTGGAGTATCTGCCTTTTTAATGAGAAAGTATCATATGTTAATCAGGAAGCTGCTACTTATTGTAATAGGCAAGATTTACTATTTTTAATGCAAAATTAATTGACTAAGTTTTGCTTTTTTGCCCTTCTTGTTGCAGAAATCTCCAATTTTCCCTGAAGTTTTCTAAGCTTCTGTCTTGCATCTCATTTCAAAGCCACCTTGAAATTTGCAAGAAATTAAATATTTCATTAAACAGTTTAAGATGGGTTGCAGATCTGATTTTTTCAGGTGACAGTCTGTTATTTCAAAAAGATTTAAAAAAAAAAAAAAGGCTAGTTTTCAGTGGAAACAGAGGAATTTCAGAAATCAGGGAAATCCTGTACGGTAAGGCAAGACCTGTGCAGTACGTAATCTCTCCTGCCTCATCCGATGTACTAGTTGATCATGTTGTGTTCTGGTCCAAAGAGTGGAAGGTAAATTGGATTCCTCTAAACTACCATTGAAAGGAAGGCAGTCACCTGAAGGACTGTTAAGGTGTCTTAGACTTCTTAAACTTTTCTAGCATTATTACAAATCTTCATCTAATTTTTGTATGCATATGAAAATATGGGTAGTCTTTTGTATGCTCTAAACCATGCCCTACAGTCCTCATGCTTTGCGTATGGCAGCATAATAGACTGCTGACTGGAGTGCCTATGAAGTCTGCACTGGTGTTGTATCAGAGACAGAGGCCTAAGCCCTGTCCCAAGTCCTCGTGCCTGTTCCATCCTGTTGGCTATGTGCCTCCATGCTTGAAGGACTTTTTGTTGTTGGCCAGACTTTTTTGAAGGTTTACAGCTAGCCAGTAAGAAATCATAGGGAAATTGGACTTCGGCTGTTTAATAGATCCCTTTTGAGCTTTCTGAAAAAGTGAACTCACAGGATGAAAGTTGCCAAAGAATTTTTTAATTATTTGTTCTTATAAGGCTATGGTTTCTTCCAGGGAGGGTTCCAGAGAAATTAATATATTGCCTGGTTTCTCTCTTTTGACCCTTTCTGAGAATAAGGAAGGCTTGCATGGCATGGCCTGATTTCAAAGGAAAAGGTCTTGTGGGTGCAGCACTCAGGTGCTGCAAATGCCCATCTATATGGAGTGCAAGTAAAATCATTTGTTGGGTACCGTTAGGGAAGGTTGTACTCAGGCAAAATGAGATAACTGGTTACTAAACTTATAGGTGAAGTTCTCTGGGTTTCAGTAGAAGCTGAGAAGGGGATAATTGTGAGAAGATAACTCTATATAAATTAAACAAATTTCTCTATCTTTCTGAGAGCAGTTTTGTTCCTTCCTTGTGTGATGTTTTAGATACTCCATCACCATTCATATTAAAAAAAAAAAAAAAAGAAAAAAGAAAAAAAGGGGGTGAGGAGAAGTTTAGTGGAATTCTCTGCAGGTCAGCCTGCAGTGGTTTGAACCTTTCCTGAAAGATATTGTTAAATTATTAAAAACATTATTCTGGAAAACTCTGCATCAGATTTTCATGTGGAAGTCTCCTGCTGATTTATTTTTTTTTCTTAGGCAGAATGTCTTTTAATTATATTTTTTAACAAAATAAGAAAAAAATACTTCACCCCTGAGAGTGTGTTCCTTCAAAACAGGATGAAATCTGTATACGCAGGGTTTCCTTGACAGAGCAGTGAGGTGTTTCCTTCTAAATCCATCTAAAAAGAAGTGCATAGTTTTAATCAAATTCACCCTGTAAGCACTCTTGTATTTCATTTGGGCCGTATATAGGTATTCTGCAAAGCTTCTAGAAAGCTGCTTGTTATAAATCTTGGAAGAACCTTGTAAAACTAACAATCAGTATGTATCACAGAAATGTTTAAGGATCTTGAATAGGGTGGGAAAAGAAAATGACCCAAGCTCTCTGATTACCATGTGGTATCCTAGTGCCCAGTCACAAGAAGCATAGAAAAAAAAGTGTCATTAGGGGGAAGAAAATAAGCCGCAGTTATTCCACTGTAGGCTCAGACTCTCTCTTTCTACATGGCTCTGAAAACTCTCCTTGATAGGAATAGTTAGTTATCTGTATCTAATAGATATCATTAGTCATAGTGGTATATCCAATAGTATGGTATAGCAGTTGTAGTTTATCTAATCAGTATTAACTAATAATTAGTTAATCCTAATTTAACTAGTTCCTTGAAAGGTTAGGAGAAATTTAGGAGGTTCCAATTTTTGCATGTAATATAAAAGACCAGTTTTATCATTTTGTTGCACTGTTGTCAATTTGTGTCTTTAATAAATGTACCCTTTGCTAAACAAGATCTTGCTTAAAAATTAAGATGAGCAACCTGTTAGGTATACTTCTCCTGCAAATCTAACACATCAGGTGTTTAAAGGTGGACTGGCAATTGCCTGCAATATCTGCCACAGGGTTGCTTAGGGTGTTTCCCTAGGTCTGTGGGGCTTTCCTCCAGCAGAGAAATGGGACCTAGGAGGAGAGGTCTCTCCTGGCCAGTGGTAGCCTGCGCTGCTTGGGCAAGAAGCAAGAGGGGAGGAAGGGGTTTAGGCTTATGTTATTGGAAGCCAATTTATTAGTCTTCCATGGTCTTTTAATTCTTATGGAGTCAAATGAAGAAAGTGGGATGATAGATCTCAGGAAGCTACCTGTGTGTGTGAATGTTAGCAATGTCACTTGTGAGAAAAGGAAGTGGAACCACTGGTTTACCATAATATGAAACTAAAATCCGCATATAAACTCATAAAATTATTCTACCAAGACTCATTAAACAAAACTAATTCTGTTAAGATTTTTTTAGGAACTAATAGGTTTTCTATGGTATGTGTTGAAACATGAGAGGAAACTACTACAGTGTATGTCATACTTCTTAATGACCTGCTTGGAAAATGTGTTCCTTTTCTGCATGTGGGAGTTAAATGTACAGGTAGTGATGGATGTCAGATGAAATACACTGAGGCTTATGGGAATTTCTGTTTGCAGGAGTTTGTCTCCTGATAAGCATCTGCAATTCAATAGAATGTAAATGGGACGAGTAAAAAGCTGTCTTTACGATATTTAACTTGCTCCTGACTTTCACACCAACGCCACACTCACTTCTTTGTAGATTACACACATATATATGTATATGTACATGTATGTGTGTATGTTGTAGGATTCCTTTTCTTTTAGAATAACTATACTACTAAGGCTGCTTTAATTAAAGTGAATTGTAGGTTGCCTTACAAAGATCAATGAGTTCCTGGCTACCTACTTCTTTTTTTTCTCCTTCATTTTTTGATCTCTGAAGATAACACTTCCTGCTGTAAATGCTTCATGCAGAGAACTTACTCTCTGGATTTGAAATCATGCAGAAAGTGCAAAGTGAATTTCATTATGTTCTATGCTTAATTTTTAAAATTAATACAGGTTAGGATTTAGGCACGAAACTTTGAAATTGAGTTCCAAGGTAAAGAAATTCCTAAATGTTTAGGAATGTTTAACCCACCTAAAGAAATCTCTCTCTCTCAAACATACATATGCAGTCTGTAAAACCACATCATCTCACTCATGTGAGGGGAAAATATTCATACCCATTTCTGATGTCAGTACATGCTACAAGAAAATGTGACTAGCAGAATTCATCCTTGGCATATTATCCCTCTGCAGAAAAAATATGCAAACTGTATTTTAAATATTCTACTAAAACATAATATTTGATACTTCTAAGATATTTCAGGTGGGACCCATGG
Source organism: Anhinga rufa (assembly GCA_013400875.1). NCBI lineage: Eukaryota > Metazoa > Chordata > Aves > Suliformes > Anhingidae > Anhinga > Anhinga rufa. The sequence goes on from VZTV01052644.1 coordinate 16,591, forward strand.
CACGCTTTGTGCACAGATTTTTACAAGGGACCTTGAATGTGTGGGAGTTATTTGTTGCTCTGTCATCAAGACTTGTTTGGCTTGCTGAAGATGTAGGCGTAGCCCCAGGAGTCAGTGGAATCGAGCAATCATTCCTCCAACATTATAAAAGGATGATAATCGGGAGAGAAACACAGAGGTCCAGTGTTTTTAATTCTCTTTAAATATAAAAGCTCTCAATTATATATCTGAGGTGCTGCATTTTACCCCTCCAGTTCCTAAGCAACAGCTATTTTCAGATTGAGTGCGTCTGGTGTTGTCTACCTACTTCATGCTTTTGCGAGGTAATTCGTCAGTGAAAGCTAGGCTTTTCACTGTCTCGCCCGATTCCCTTTGCCGTGGCACTATAAGGAGACGGATGCTTTAGAGAAACAGGAGAAGCTTGGGTGTAACCGGTCTCAACCTTGCAGCTTGCAAAAACTTGTGAACATCGGGGAGCTCTGCCATCCACAGCAATGAAGCACGGGAGTCAGAAATAAGGTTCTTGACACTGGTTTGAGAGAAGCCTTTTTCTTGAGCGTGGAAAAACCTCTAGAGCAGATTCAAAATCATGAGCCGGAAATCTCTGTACTTGCTGAAGCGTAGATGGGAGTCGATTCCCACTACTGACCAGGTACTGTGCTCTGGTGAATCTGTTGTGTCACTGTCTTCCTTTGCAATGCCACTGTAAAGAGATTTATGGTGATTTAACGGTGGTGGTTGGGTTCCTCTGCATACTGTGAGAACCAGCTGATCATTACTTGTCATTTCCATGATGAATAGTGCAAAATGTTGGTAAAGCCGATTTTGCAAGAGCATGTGCTTGTGAATGTGGAGGTGCCATGACAGCTCACTAATGCAGACTTAAGTAACCAACAGAATTTCCCTGTCTCGAAAATGAGACTTCTCTAGAGGTTTTAGTAGTATTTTAAACTGAGTGGCTAAGGAAAAGTGTAGTCGACTGCTGATGGGTTCCTTGGTGCATGTCTTTGCTGCATTTCCTATCTTACATGTATGTATGTATGTATGTATATATGTGTGTATGAAATCACTAAGTACCAGTAGATGTAATGCATTGGCAGAACCTCAGCTTTTTCAGCATCATCTTGGTTGATGCATCACTCCAAGTGTGTTAACAAGGATGAGAATAAAGCAGATGTAAATGATATAGACCAGATGTAACATAAAAATTGTGGGATGCTGTTTGGAGCAAGGATCGTCACCATAAGTAGGACTGAGATGTGATGAATGGGAGTACGATTAGTACATTTTCTACTTCTTGCTCCAGGGTTCTGTGAAATTTTTTTCAATCTCTTACTTGGGGTGTAGAGACACTACAAGAAATAATTCTAGAAATAATATTGAAAGGAAAGTGGAGATAGTAGCTTATTACATGTTCCAACTCAGTTTTCTGTTCATAAAACAGTTGAGTGTGAAGGGATGCCTTTGTCAATGGGAAAGAAGCAATTTGGGAGAAAATTCTTCAACAGATTGAAGGATGAACTACAGAAGTACTTCTCAGTTTTTGAGAAGGATCCTCTTGTACCCTTTTCATTGAGAGGGGGAAGGGAAGGGCAGATTACATGCCATATTTTATAGAGTTGCAGATTTTTAAAGCCAAACTGGACCACTGTGAACATCTAGAGATGTCGGACATCTTGCTGTCACATCAGGCCTATGTTTTCTGGTTAAATAAGAATATGTCTTTTAAATATATCCAGTCTTAATTTAAAGGCTTCAAGTGAATAATAATCCACCATATTCTCTGATAAAGTTTTTCTATTTTTGAAGTGTTGTCTTTTTTTAACATAATACCTTCTTGTTTCACTTTTGCTATTTTAAATCTCCCACCATATCAATTTGCTACACCTTTGAATGCCAAATTTAGAAAGCTGTCTTTCAGAAGTATTTTTTTTCCTGAACAGGTACCTAGATTATTCTTCTACTTTGGTTTGCTATCATTTAAACTAGCTGAAATACTAAATTTCAAAGGAATCAGATTATCTGGTAATTTGCAATAAAAAATTCACAGTAAAAATAATAAGGCATTGTTGATTAATACAATTTAATTGTATTGAAATCAAATTGAATTGATCCATCCAGTTCAATCAGGCGTTCTTAAATCTCCTGGTAAAAGAGGGGCAAAGAAATGTTCTGTTATGAAGTCAGTCATTTGTCATCTTGTTTCTGTTAAGATGATGTAGGGGGACTACTGTCATTTCAAAGGAAAGCTGTATTTTAGCCTCTTGGCTTCCTTCTTCCTCTGACATAAATGTACATCCTTGGCTTATTATGAACAAATATTTGACTAGTAAGGAGTCCTTGTTGTTGCATTTGGATTGCTAACCAGTTCACTTTTCCAGTATTGCCTTTTCCTTTTAATCACTCTAACCCTGATGTTGCATTGCATCATGCTGTGTTACAGTATGATGTATCTAGGAAAACGAAGTATTCTTTACCTAGGTGTGAGGTGTGCTTGACTCCACTGAGCTGTGTATCCTTTCCATCATCAGCCCCTCAATGCCTCTGGAGGGTTTTAAAAGAGAAGGAAATTTCCCTGACCCATCTACCACTTTGGGAGAAGTGAGACTCAGTCAGTGACGCATGTAGATGGAGTTGACTTGAGCACAGTGTGAATCTGTAAGGATTTTTTGAAGGTAAACTAAAGGAAGGAAGATGATATTTAGCTTCAAACACATAGATATTTCTCTAGCTGTTCATACTGCTCCTTATGCTGGGTGGCACAGGTGGAGTGGGGCTGCTCTGCTTGTTTGTACTCTTGCTCGACAGTGCCTCATAGGAAAATGAGGCCAGATGACAAAAACAGAGAGGCAACTTCTTGGGCATTTTAGGGTGACCCTGGTCATAGGATCATATAAAAATAATAGCTCTGCCTTTTGGTGCAAATTCGTTATATATTCCTTAAAGGCATGCACTAGCTTACTATGCTCTAGGTTAACCTTGAGGAAATGATATTATATTTTGATAGGTAAGTAGTAACATTGTAGGTTATTTCTCTATTTTAAAAGTCATTAAGTGATTTTTATTCCTCATCTTACATACTTTACATCAAATCAAATGAAACCCAGAACCATGAGCAGTCAGAGAAGTAGTGGTAGAGAAAAAAAACTGAGTAGTTATGATGGCTATAGACAATATTTGCTGGGAGCTGTGGTGGGGTTATTTTTTTTGGGGGGGGGAAGGGGTTGTTTAATTTTATTTTTGATCTTTTGAGCATCGTTTATGCTCACAGACACTACAGCACAGAGGTCTCTGTGGTTTCTGGGGTCTGGTATGACAAGGGAATTTTTTGGTTGGTTTTTGGCTTTTTGTGTGTGTGAAAGAGTGAGGAAAGTGGGTTTGAGTATGAACCCTGAATTAGATCTTTTTTGGTTTCAATTTATGAGAAACACCTTACCTAGCTATATACTTTTAATGGGAGATGTGGGAGAGCCTGATCCTGTGGGTGCTTTGCATGGGTAAATTTAAGCAAAATGGTGATGAATTTTATATCATATATTAGCCTCTCTTCCAAAAACTATAGTATCTCTTAGTGCTTGAATCTTGAATGTCTTTATATATCTCAATAATTTCAGAAGGAACTGCCTTTGTAGATCTAAGGAAAGAATTTATGAATGCTTTTCTTTTTTGTCCATCCAGCATTTTGGATTGCCTGAAAGTCTTTCTTGAAGTTTTAGTACAGGTCTTGGGGGAAATTCTCTGTTGGTTTTATTTGGTGTATGTGCCTGAGGACCTTGTTTCTTGGAATGATCCTAATTTTTTATCCCTGATAGCTACAGCTGAGAATGATTTCACTGAATGGATATGCATTTAAAATGGTGTGGTAACCAAACGAGCCAAAGGTGATGAGGTGTTAAATATTTGCTGTAGGATGTTGAGTATTTCCCTCTGCCTGAATTTCCCTGTAGATTTCATGAGCCATAGTCTTTGAGCGTAAGTTGCATTTGATACCAGTCCTAAGACAGTAAAAATCTTCATACATTAGCCCATGAAATAAATTTTTAATTGTTTCGTTGATGACTGTGAATTTAGAAACAGGAACTAGATTTATATACAACAATATAAAAGCCAAATAACTCAATAACTGATATGCAGATTTATATAGCTATAGGCTGTTCAAATGAATGTACTGTGCAGGCAAACAAATGCATCAGTAATATTTCTTTGGCTAGAAATGCATGCTTATAGCAATACAAACAATGGTAATGCTTTCTGTATCATTGAGTCACCAGTTTAGATTTTGATGGATTTGTATAAATCCCAGGAAATGATGCCTCTCTCACCTGCCAGTGATTGAAAGCACAGCTATGCCTAAGGCAGTTTGCATGTATGGTACAATATCCTGTTCCTTACCACTGATGCGGCAGATAGGAGAAACTCCCGTAGCCTACAACCTATGCAGGGTGCTAAACAGCAAATAAACTGATTCCAATATGACTTGAGTCATAACTCCGTGAAATGACAAATCCAGGGATTTTTCAAGAGAGAGCTTGATATAACATTACATGATGCAGCCACCATATTTTCAGTGTGTTCATGTGTGAAGTAATTGTGATGGATTAAAGCTGCTGTAAAGAAATGGAAGAGGTTTACTTTGCAGGATTGGGAACTGTGTTTTCACTTTTTTTTTTTTTTTTATTAATGGCTCACTCAGCCACAGACTTTTTGCCAGTTGCATCTTGCCTTTCTGCTCTCACTCATAACCCCTATACGTCCATGAGGATGGATATATCATATATGATATCTTTATGAGAAGGCTGGAGCTCCTGTGCTTTATTTTTCTCTCAAATGTCCACTAAATTCAGACTTTTTTTGCTTCTGTCCAGCTGTCCCTGCATCCAGCAGTCTGACAGCAGTATGGCACTGCCAATTGTCTTCAGCCAGAGCCAGCTTCACTGGGAGCTTCATGCTGAAGAAACATGAGTCTCTTCAAGGCAGCAGTTCTTGCATCTCGACAGCAGGCATAAATGCATCAGTATGGTTGTATAGGGGAGAGCTATGGCGGAGGCTGGCTTACAAGCAAGGCAGTATTAGGGACCCGGATGAAAACCTTCAGTGCAGCAAGGATTCTTGGTACGTGCCTCCACCCTGAAGCTCATTGTAGAGAAGCAATGGTTATGAGAGAGGAGGCCTCAGAGCAGTTGGTGTGAGACTATGTAGGTCTCCCTGGCTCACAGATTGCCTGAGGATTAGGAAAATGCAATAGAGCCAGGGTCACCTGGAACTAAGAAGCTCCTTTTCCTTTCAAGTGCCCATGCCTCGTGGGTTGTGCCTGATTATTGCTTTAGCACAACCTGTCTCCCAGGCCAGCTACGGTGTGTGGTGGGAGCCATGCTCGCCATGGCACCACCACTGCCACTGCACATGGTCTCTTCAGGAGTTTTCAGTAGCAGCAGAATGATAAACACACACAACCGTGGAGGGGCAATGCAAGCCAGGGTAGAGGTAATGCACTACCTTGTGTCATTGCACTTACTTAGAAGTGTGTGCCAGGTGTTACAGTCTTTTCATTCATAGCTTGTCTTCAGTGAGCTTCAGTGCTCCCCCCATCTTCGCATTAGAAAGGCCCATAGGGAATACATGCCTGAAGCAGAGTTCCTGCTGGGACATGTCGCAACAGTGATCCTTGTATCTAACCCAATCCTCTTATAATACCTGAAAACAGTTAAAAAAAAAATGTTTCCTGTTAAGTATGTTTTTATCGTTTTCCACAGTTATTCATTGTTAATAAAACCTTGCATTATCCTTTCATTCAGCAGACAAGTTTTCAAAGCCTTGGCAGCAGAGCAGAGATTTGTGGAGTTGTGGATGTTATGAAAAAGAGGCCTCATGGGAAGGTTGTGGGTTGGTTGGAATACGGAGCTGGGGCTGGGGGAGGAGAGTTGCTTTTGCACGGCAGGAAAGGTGCAGAAAGCTGAGACTGGGATTAAGAAATGATCTATAAAGTACTTCTTATAAAATACTTCTTTACTTTCTAATGCAGCAAATGAATGCAGAGAGCTATCTCAAAGAAATAATCAGCCTCAGATTTGGCCTTGCTTCTCTTAGAAGTGAGGAGTTGAGCTACAGGCACTAGCTGTGACTATGAAACCACTTCTGTCTGTCTCCCAGGCTTTCTACCCTGCTACTCTAATGAATGTGCAGGAGGGGAACAGGGTGGTAATGAGCTTGGCACCCAAGAGAGACCACTCTTGTTTGCTGATGTACCACCACCACTGCTCAGGAGATGACTGGAGAGATTAGTCAATATTCAGCTGGTAGTCAGTATTGTCAGGATGTGCATTTAGGCCAGGGAGCAAATGTTTCCAAAGTACAACAGAGACCAGCTCATTTCAGAAGGATCAGTGCCAGAAATATACTTGTCATCTTGCATGGCTTTGGACAGCAAGAGCTGGGGGGAAGTCTTGGCACTATACATGCTGGCAAATGGCAATAAAATGTCCATAGTGATTCACAAGAGCCTAAAGTGTGATAGAGAAATTGCAGTTAGCATTGATGTAGAGCTGTAAGAGGCTAGAAACTGGCAGGAGAAAAGATAGGATATGTCGTACTGGCAGTTGTGTGACACAGATAGCTGATGCAGGCAAACCTCCTGCAACCTCCTGTATCCATCACTTGTAAGGTGGAGAAAACCTTTTAAATGGTGTCAGCCACTCCATGAATCACCTTCTCTGTCAACTGCTCTGCCCCAAAATGATTGGCAGTGGGACAGGAGGAATGGATTGGAAGCTTGATAATGACAGCCCTCCTCTTAAAGCTCAGTCACCCTGTCATGTCAATATTCTTCATAGTTAAGCAAGAGCTCAACACGGATTTCCAGAAATATTGCCTTTCTTCTTGAAAATCTCTCTCTATTGTTAATCTTCCCAGGTTTGTAGTGCAAGTCTTGCTGCTAGTCAGGCAGTCCAGTCGTGTGGAACAAAACAAGCTTGCTGATGATACTCGACTTAAATTGTATTCTAATCTTTTCAGTGAATGAGTTCTCGTTCAGGAAGGTGGCCATTTGTATGATCATAGCCATTCTGTAGTTTGCAAAAGGAATCAGCACTGAAATGCAAATGGCAATCTGAAATGGTATCCTGGTGAAATGATTCCTTGGAGCAGAATGTTGAGAGAATAAGCAGTTAGGAAGTATAACATTTCATAGAATCATAGAATGGTTTAGGTTGGAAGGGACCTTTAGAGGTCATCTAGTCCAACCCTGCCCTGCAGTGAGCAGGGACAGCTTCAACTAGAGCAGGTTGCTCAGAGCCCCGTCCAACCTGACCTTGAGAGTTTCCAGGGATGGGGCATTTATCACCTCTCTGGGCAACCTGTGCCAGTGTCTCACCACCCTCATTGTAAACAATTTCTTCCCTATATCCAGTCTAAACCTACCCTCCTTTAGTCTAAAACCATTACCCCTTGTCCTATCAACAACAGGCCTTGCTAAAGAGATTGCCCCCATCTCTCCTGTAGTCCCCCTTTAAGTACTGGAAGGCCGCAATAAGGTCTCCCCGCAGCCTTCTCTTCTCCAAGCTGAACAACCCCAACTCTCTCAGCCTGTCTCCATAGGAGAGGTGCTCCAGCCCCCTCATCATCTTCATGGCCTCCTCTGGACCCGCTCCAGCAGGTCCATGTCCTTCCTGTGCTGGGGGCTCCAGAGCTGGAGGCAGCACTGCAGGTGGGGTCTCACCAGAGCGGAGCAGAGGGGCAGAATCCCCTCCCTCGCCCTGCTGCCCACGCTGCTTTTGATGCAGCCCAGGATACGGTTGGCTTTCTGGGCTGCGAGCGCACATTGATGGCTCATGTCCAGCTTTTAGCCCACAAGTACCACAAGTCCTTCTCTGCAGGGCTGCTCTCAATCCCTTCATCCCCCAGCCTGTATTGATACCGGGGGTTGCCCCAGTATCAATTGACTTAGTATTTTCTAAAGCAGAGATAGTGGAAGAAGCTGATATCCTGTGGGTTTTTTTTTGTTTTTGTTTTTTTTTCTCCCCAAGCATTTCTTTAGTCTGGAGAGTGCATACCCACTTCTGTGGTGCAGATATAGATTGATTACAGCAGTTGAACTGAGAGGACGAGATTATGAACTGTTGTCATTTGGAGCAGAGCAAGTGGATCTTTTTCTCTCTGGGATGATCACACTCCTGAAATACCCCTTTATCTCCCTGCATTTCTCTCATCATCACAGTGTATCTTTCTGGTCCAGCAGTTTTCACCATTTTGTTTGTTTGTTTGTTTTCAGATCCCTGTTTTTTATGCAATGTATGTTTACTGTCTACAGCTTGTATTTCTCAATTGCTTCTTTTTAAATTCCTCTGAAGTAGTTCGGAGGCTTCATGTTAAACATCAGTTAAGAGATTTTATTTGTGTACACTTTTCCTGTTCTAAATTTTCCAATTGGAAACTGTTAAGAAAAATGCTTAGTTATACTTGCTTGTTGGGTTTAGGGGAGTTGAAATATGTTGGCATCTGACAAAGTTGCTGGTTACCCATAAGAACCCATAGAGAAACTTGTAGACTTTCAGAGAGTTTAATATGCTGAAATTCAAGTCCTCTGCTTTAGCACAAGCTAAAGCTATGTGCATGTTTTCAGATTGCAATTCTTCAAATTGCCAAAATTTGGGCATTCACATGCCAATCTGAAACAAAAACTACACTGTGAATGTTCTGAGTACAAAGTGGTGTACCTCAAAGAGGATAGTAGTTAATGATGAGTAAAACAGTGTCCCTTAATCTTCTGGAAAGAGCTGTGCTGGATAAAATTTTCTTAATACAGGCTAACAGTTGCAAGGGGAAACGTCAGCGCAAATGCTTAAAGTTTTGCAAAAGTATAAGCATAAGTAACTGAAGACAGGGTCTTATGAAGGGAAGCGATGGCCAGTGTAATAATGGGAGATACAGCTGGCTTCCTTGTAATGAAAAAAAAAACCCACATTAAAATTATGTAGCACTGTGGCTTTTATGATGATAAAAGACTAAAGTTCAGCTCCTCGCAACTATTAAAAGCTGAGAGTTGTGCCACAAGGTGTTCTTTTCATTTCCAATAACATCTTAAATTTCACTTATTGCGTATGTGTGTTTCAGGTATTTGTCGCCTTCCCAAACAAATTGTTGAACACAATCATTATAAATTTTTGGCTTCCTTTTTTCAGGGATGAACCCAATTATGGAGTGAACATGATTAATGTACTGAATTTTTCACTGAGCAGTGATTAGGCCTAGTCTTCAGCCAGGATGCTTCCACTGGTATGTTAATAGTAGCATTGCTAGAGGATGTGGGCTGCTCTAACCTTCCTTACAGAGTTTCCACAATGCTGTTAACATTAGATGTCTTCAGTAATGAGAACAAAATGAATTCATTTTGTCTGATTTCACTCTATAATGGAAACTTTGGTTTAAAAGCATTTTTATTAATATTGGTTTAATATTAATATTTTTTTCCCCTGTCCTTTGTGTCCATACTGGGGAAGACATGTATGCTGTAATTGCTGCTCTCTGGGATAGTTTTAAAGAATAAATAAGTGAAAGTATTTCCTATTGTTCCTTCCTTACAAGAACACATGCTGAACTCTCTAGTAGCTCATTTTATGAGTTTCCCAGTGGAAAAGCTCACAGCTGATCGGCTCTGTTCTCAACACCAGATGTTCTTTTTCTGCTTGACTTTAGTAGTGAGCCATAATTTTGTTCTGTGTCTGATGGATCAGTGTTCAAAATTTCAAAATGAATTATTGGAGCAGCCTCCTGAGATTTTTGAAGAAGCCAGAGCTGGAGTAAATCTTAAAGTCAAGTCATAAAAAAGAAAATTTCATGTAGGGCTGGATTTTACAGATCAAAGGTTCATTGTGTAATGGGTCTGCATTGCTCAATTTTCAATTCCTGAATAACCTTGAATGTTACAAGAGCAGTATGAATTCTTGCAGTTCATAGAAGAACTTTGGAGATTATCAGACCTGAATCTAGAGTTCATAATTATTGAGTTATTGGGCTTCAGGCAGGACTAAAAAAGCTACTTGTTATGGTGAATAGACAAGCCCCTAGAGGAGAGGTACAGGTATCAGTTCTTGAATTGCTAAAAAGTAAAAAAAATAATCAGCACAAAAAAGGTATTTTTATTAATGACCTGGATGATGGACAGAGTGCACTCTCAGCAAATTTGCAGATGATACAGAACTGGAGGAGTGGCTGCTACACCAGATGCTTGTGCTGCCATTCAGAGGGACCTCGGCAGGCTGGAGAAATGGGCCAAGGGGAATCTTACAAAGTTCCACAGAGGGAAATACAAAGTCCTCCCACGTCTGGGGAGAAATGACTGCAGGCACCAGTACAGACTAGGGGCTGACTGGCTGGGGAGCATCTTGGCGGAGAAGGTCCTTGGGGGTCCTGGTGGATGCCAAGTTGAACATGAGCCAACAAATGTGCACTGTGGCAAAGAAAGCCAACAGTATTCTGGACTGCATTGGGCAGAGCATTGCCGACAGCTTGGGAGAGGTGATCCTTCTCCTCAGCTCAGC
>VZTV01052652.1:0-16566 GCA_013400875.1 Anhinga rufa
TTTTGGATTTCCTCCAGACTAAATATCCTGCTCTGTGGATAAGATACTTGGAGTGTTTTGGCTTCAGAAAAGCTTTGGTGGACAGAAAAATCAACCTACTAGTGTGGAAGAACTACTAGTCTAGAACCAAGATATCTTGAAATCTTCGCACCTCCCTATAAAGGGGTACAAGTGCATGCTACGATCCATACAATACTTCCACTGTATTTTATGCCCTTTCAGTTTTCACATTAATTTCACAAGTCTTAAATGTCTCTTCTACACCTGACCCAGCCTCCCAGATCAAAACAGGCATTTTTTTCACTCTGCATGCATTCTCTATCCACCCCAGATAAACAAAAGCCTTGTTTCAATCTTCTCCTTTTCTTATGTTGATTTTCCTTATGCAGGAGTAAGCTAATATCTCTTTGGGAACCTGACTGTGAACTCTCCCCTACCTGTTTCTCAGGAGTATCACAAGTTCCTTCTTTGATCACCATTTACCACCCAATAAGAAGCTACTTTTGGTTATTTCCTAGATGTAGGTTACAAAATCATAAGGCAAGAAGCTCAGTCACTGTCAAGGGCCTGTATAACAATTTGTAATAACCTGCAGGTTCCCTCTACAACAGCAACACAGTCAACACCAAACCATTTGCCTGTAGGCAAGAACTGACCCAGCTGAAGAATAAAAAGAAATTCTGTTTCCTGTAGAATCTCTCCCACTTTTCTCATATGAAACCTCACTAGCGAGACAGGCCTAACAGTGAATCACATGGAGTGAAAACCCTCTTCATTAAATTCAGGTGAGTTCTGGCCATGATTTCCACCAGTTTATTCGTTACGTGAATTTTCTAGCAGATATTACGGGCATTTTTAAGATACTTTCTAAAGTTTTTCAGGTGCTGAATAATTGTACTTATTCTATCCTTATCTTAAGTTACCATTAAGTAGAGAATAATTTTTCAGACTAATTTGCTGTAAGTAGTCTTGATATAGAAATTGCTGAAAGCACTTAAGTTACATAAGGACACACCTTGCCCAGGCACCTAAAGACCTTGAAGTCTAGCTCCTTTTTTTATTATTTTCTTAAAACAATTACTTTTTATTTTCTTAGATACTCAGCTCGTCCTTTTGCTTTCCATCAAGATTGGTATGTACTTACAAACAAGAGACCTACTGACCTTCCGTGTTCTGGTCCTTTAACTACCACCAGTCAACAAGATCTCAAATGAAAACTGGCCCTTCTCTGATCCTTTTCTACCTTAACTGAAGCAAGGTTTTTGTTGATACATAAGACATAGTTCCCTGTTTGTTATCTCAGCAAGTTTCTTACACAATTACCTGGATGCACTCGTTTATGTTCCCAGACTAAATACTGTAGTTAATACCAAACATAAATACCAAAACAGTGAGAGCCTTTCCTTGACAAAAATATCAATTTTTCTTCACTTCCCCAAATGGCCAAAATTTCCCAATTATCCGATTTGTTTTAGTGCCATAATTTTCCCTTTCATGGTATGAGTATACAGGGTCTTAAACAGCCAGTAAACATTGTAAGAAATGTTATTCAGATATTCCTAATGCCTTTCAGATTCCGACACAAATAATCACGATGGCATTTACTACTATAACATTATCTTCAATGGTACATTTATGTATAGAATAAAAGAATAAAAGCATTCTTTTTTTTATTTATTTGTACTGCTTAGGAGATTCAGCTATGGATCAGGATCTGGCCGTTCTAGGGAGTAAATGAATACATACAAGCAGCAATTTGCAAATACGCGGCAGTAAATTGGTAGTCAGCAGACTTTTTCACGTGAAGCAAACTGTTCAGCAAACTGAAAAGTTTCATAACCACTAGGGAGTTACTGTGGGAAAAGAGCCTGGGAAAGACCTTTCCATACAAGATGTGGGACCTACAAACTCATATATAGAAACCGCTGTTGGGAACTGGTGAGGTGCAAAAGCTATCCACAAATGCATAAACATGTTTACATGAGGTAAGTCAGACTGCAGAACTGTTTATCTGCACCCTTTACGTTTCAAAGCCCAGCAATTCTATTCAAATACCAGAACCTAATCCTGCCAGTCGATCTATGTTCCAAAGTGCTCACTTTTTTGTAAATCTAAAAATCCATTCAGGTTTTGATCCCACCTAAAATCCATGTAGGTTTTGATGTGGCCTTCTTGAAGACCACATACCCTTCTGAGATTTTTGTTTGTTACCTAACCGACAGTTTAAACTCTCCTGCAATTCCAGAAGCACTCTAATTGCTTAAAAGTGCACATTAAGCAGCATCAAGAAGCATTTGTTTGCATTTAGCCAACAGTACTTACTAATGACTTTCCTTTGATAGGCTGAATTGTTGAAGTAAGGAGGTGGTTGCAGAGAAGTAAAAACTATCTGGCCGCTAATTGTAAGCCATGAAGGAGGAAATTAACAGATGTTCCAGGTACAAAGCCCACATATTATGAATCTGGGCACTTCTCTAAGTCTTTGTGTTCCTTTATCATTCAGAACCGGTACTTTTATTCACGCTGTAACCTCACAATTTATCCATTAATTTTTCTATGACATACCCATGTTGAACAACATTATTTTGCCTTTCATCAAATTCTTAACTTTTTAGAACTTAAGAAAAAATCTTGAAAGACAATACTGTCTAAATTGCAATTTTCTATTACCAAAATTGTACCTAATACACCTTTCAAATAATATTTTACAGAACTCCCACGAGTCTATCCCTGAACTTTTGTTTGGGTTTTTTTTGTTTTGGGTTTTTTTTGGTTGGTTTGTTTGCTTTCAAATCAAGGCAAATATGAATCTAAGAGGGATTTAAGACTCCTGGAGTAGACATATTAAAAAATTACTTCCAAAAGTGTGTTGAACAGGTGGGTTTCTTTAATTCTTAAAGTTGCATCAGCAATATTTCCCTACTTGGCAAAGTAATTTCCATAATTAGTGAAAGATTTTTCATTCTTTTTCACAGACTAGTTAGCTTCACACATCAGGACCAATTGTATGTCATTTTTCAGTTTATTTTAGGGCAGAGAAAACCAGAATTTCACACCTTACAGAATGCAGCTATGGATCTTATTGGAATGCTAATCAGCTACAATTTTTTCCATAGGTCTACATTTCCATACTGTAATATAAATAATTTGTAAATTAAGAATTTCAGTTTGAATAAATTACATCCTTTTTGATAGTGTTCTCATCACAAAAAAAAAAAAAGAAGCATTTTAGCNTTTAGCACATGAAAGAAAACATAAAAGATAGGGAAAACAAAAGGTAATAAAAGGGTACATAGTCAGAACCTTCCAGTATATGAATCTAGTTCTTGTGGACTCATCATTTTCAGTTCATCTGACGATCTGATTACTGCATATAGTGTTGCAGATGGAATTACGACACATGCACAAGCTGACTACTCATGACCTGAGAAAGCTGTGTGTTTCGCTTTGACAAGTCTTATAATTAGAAACCTGTTAACGAAAAGTTCAGAGAATTCTACTAAATTAGATGGACACCATCAGCAGGAAATTTTAAGGCTGACCGCAGAGTGAGCCTCGCAGGTCGGTTCACATCAGTGATATTCTGCTAGGTTTGGTCAAGAAGACTCACTATGCCTTTTTCCTCTGAGGTCTGCCCTCCTTCAGGAAGACTTTACCTCTTTATCAGTAAACCCGATTTATATATCTTTTTGATCAGAAATGCAAATCAGATTGCGTTAATGAAACATGAGACAAACTATGTATCTATGCCTAAAGTATAAACGTTGCGGCTTAACGGCCATGCCACTAGAAACAGCTTTGCCCAGAGCTTCCTTTGCCTGTTGTCTACAACACGGTTTCCAAATACTCATTGTTCATCATCTGTTCCTGTGCATCCACCAGCATCTCCTGACGGTTATTCTGAACTGAGTGACTTGTGACTTACACTGTGACTACCTGCAAGTACTGCCTGGCTTAGCTTTGGAGTTACTGAGCATTATCAAACCAGGACTACAAGGACTATCAAACTACAGGACTAACTGTAGGCTGTAGTTTCCCTTTCAGCTTTCACAGCAAAACTTTATGATCAGGGTAGCCAAAATCTAAACAACCTACATACACACAGAGTTAGGAGCACTCTAAGTACCATGAAGAAACTGGAAATTCTTACACAAACAAAAACACAGCATTAAAGGATTAAGTAATACAAATACAGTTATATTCAACAGTGTAATAGACAAGTCTGTTAACTCAGAAACCATGATCTGAAATTTCTTCTGCCAGTTAGAAACAGAGAAAGAGCCAAACTGATTACTGGGAGCTATAGGCTGGCAGTTTTGTACTGCTCAGATGGAATGATTATAAGGGAAATGAAGAACATCTGTAAAAGACAGAAGATCCTCCAAGATAAAAAGAAATTAATACGCATTGGTTATGAAAAGACTAGAAGTATTCTAGAGCAATTAAAAGAGACCAACATTTTGGAATACCCTTTACACACATAAAATAAGGAGAAAACTCAATTTATATTAGCTTATATAAAGTTTTAAGAAAGTGATATAAGTCCACTAGGAAATCCTTTCTGTGTTCTGCTCTGAAATGGCTGAAATACATGGCATAAAAATGGAAACTACTGCCTACTAGAGATTCAGCACAAGTGAAAAAACTGTTCTGGCAAACTGCAGTTTGCTACAATCAATAACTCTTCCTGGCTGTGATTAAGTAAAGTGAACTAGATTAAGTGAAATAGCTCTAACAATAATTGCTTTTAAATCTTAGGTCCCTGCATTTCTTACAAACTTTTAAAATAAATGTAAACTCTAACTCAAGTGTCTTTTTGCACTTTTTTGGTTGCTAGTAAGTGAATTTGTGTTTAAAGAGTATTGCTGAGATCCACAAATTCTTTTTGCCTATCCAGAGCTGAGATCTAAGAAATTTTAGTCTTCAAAGTGCTTACTGTAGCCTTGAACTTAACGAGCATCTTGTAAACCTTTGCCTTTCTTTAGGCACTCAGTTCATGCTGGTCTCTCTACAAAATAGTTTTTCTTCCCTTTCTGGGGGCAGGGAACACAGCAATAATGTCTGTTTTGTCCATTCTAATTTAGACTTGCTCTGATTTTTCCAGGTATCTCTGTGCATCATGCTACGCTTAGTCATAAACTCGGTCAAAAACCTTTTAAGAAATTTGATTACAGAGAGAAACCTTGAAGAAGAGAAATATTACACTAACAGAAAGCAAAAGTATCCATCATAATGTATAATACTTTAGATAAAATACCTGGGTCAACCTTCACTCTGTTCCACTGTGAAGTATTAAAAAAAATGACAGACAGTTCAGATGAAATGAGAACTACAGTTCAGCAAAAAAAAAAGAACAAGACCAAAACTTCTGAACTGAATTGTTTTCAAACTTTTAGTTCTGTTTATATGAACTTTGAAAGGTCCAAATCCCAGATTTACATATTTTATCAGTGCCTAATTAAAAAAAGCTCCTACATACACTTAAAATCTTGGTACTTCCAGCTGAACTTATATGATCTGCAGTCATTTTGAGCCAAAAGTCATAATGGAACGAAAGAACAATGTTAGGATACAGTTTCTTTGCCATTATTCTCTATAAGGTTGATATTTCTACTCTGTTATAACTAATCAATCCTCTCATTTGAGTATGATCTGCATGAGAGATCCTGCAGTAAAAGCCAGTGCAGGCTCTACCGCAATCTGATTATTGCAGAATAATTGTTTATTGGTGTTCCTGATTGCAGCCTTGATTACAGCTCTTTTAAATTTGTACTTTTAAAATTTATTTAACATACTGACATGAATATATGGCTGTTTAATACTACAGACTACTGCTATCTGAAAGAAATGTCAAAAAATAAGGCTGTGATTATTTTTCCAGACTACTACTCTTATCAACAACTTGTGACAAGAAGCTCTTGCAAGGCACCCCTCCTTTGAGGAAGCCCTTCACAAGGATATTAAAATAACCTCTTTTCTTGCTCCATCTCTTTCTCTTGCCCCATCAAGAGAGATAGTTTTAGACTTATAAGAAAATGCTGTTCATTTAGGAACGACTGACCTTACCAGCCTTACTCAAATTTTATGCTGGAGATTAAGCAGTCAATGTCAAACAGAATACTGAGATACAATAGCACAACTATTGCTGAGTCACGGGATAATAATATGATTAAGCAGGGTGGATTTCTTTGCCAATGACAGAGGAAAAAACGACTGTTCTCTAATATGCACAGATGAGAAAATCTGCAGAAGAGAAAATCCTTTCTACAATCTTAGTGTCAAAGTCTACTTTGACCCCTAGTTTATACTCTTGAGGGCTTCATATTTACTTGATAAACTGAAGAGTTTTGATACGTTTTCAACAAAACAAAAAAGAGGAAAAAAGGCAGAAAGCAAGCTGGCATCTAAATCTGTCCTTAAGGATTTTTCTCTGCTGCTCTGTATACCTCTCATATGCACTGCAGCAAGGCCCCAGCAGGACTGGATTGTGGTGCTGATGTGCATGTTAATAAAACAGCATTGTTCAACAGCAATTATCTTGGTCAAGCAGCCTGCATTTTATAGGGTTTGAAGGGACAAGGGTAGTACCAGGGGAATAACAAAATAACGAGGTGACTACAGTTGATATGGTTGTGTGTGTCAGAAACTTAATATTTGCACTCATTAATTGGTGGTTCATCATGTTACTTTAAAGCAGGAGCTCAGGAGACTCAAATCTTGAGTACTCTATATTCATTTTTAATGGTGGTGAAGAAGTCAGGCATTACAATTTGGCAACATGGCTAGTTAATTTGCCTGGAGCACGTTATGAATATTAATGCTGACACATATAGAGGCAATGCACAATTAAATAACAATGCATGTAGTGAGGACAAAGGATAGGTAGGTTGCGTGTTTAAAACCAAACACAGAGACAAAAGGACTGGGCATTGAGGTGGAACTTCATTTGTGTTATAAATGTTGATTGGCTCTAATGTGAGCACCAGTGTATGCCACTGCAAGAGCTTCATGGTAAAGCATCCTTGTCTGGCCTCAGCCCATGACTGAAGTAATCAGACTCCTTACTGTACGGGTAGCTAAAGTCAGAAAAGTTTGCAACAGGCCCCATAGTGCATGTGATAAAAGAACTGATACCGTTTCATTTTCCTTGCCTCTACTTATCTTTTTTTTTTTTTTTAAATGCACTGTGGATCTTCATTTAAACTATAGTATTTGCCAAGTAAGACTGATGGTCGACACACCCCCAGATACTCAGGCATGTGGGGCTTTCCTACTAGCCACAACACCACAGAGAAGCTAGAAAAGTTAACTTTCACAATCGCATTTTTAATCTGAATCTTTATAACATAATGAATGCTTGGAAGCTCACTAACACGGGCTTCTCTCTTCTGGTGACGCTGGGCACCCAGCAGGTCTATTTATACAAGACTGACCTAACCAAGGCACAGGGAGGCGTACTACTTTTGGTATGTCCTACTGTCACCTACTTGCCATTCTAGTGCAGTGTGGCCAAGAGTCTCCTGTAAAATGCCTTTTTTGGCCTAGTTCAGTTTGAAAATCAATGACTGACAGTCAGCCTATGCGCTACGTTACTTGACTTTTAAGTACTCCTTCAAAGTCGGCTGCTAGTCCTGGAAATATTTGCAAAACAACATCCTTATGTCCAACACCTTGAAAATGCTGTTTCGAGCTGTGGCCCTTTTTATAAACATCTGGCATTTCAGCTTCTTGGCCTCCTCCGCTCTGGCGGTTAAGGAGCCTGTGTTTTAGTGAGAAGCAGCAGCCATGGCGGTGCTGCTGCCGTTCCACCCAGACGAAGAAGCAGCTACTATTAAAAGCGCTAAGAACCGACTTTCACCGTAGGGGTGCTATATGACTCCTGAGTGTTGCTCTGCATCTCCCAGGCTACCCCCTGCCCAGCAGCGGCTGTCACCCCCCGCCCGCCCCTCCCTGGGAGCAGCGCGCTGGGCTGGGGGGCACGCCACGCACCCCTCCCCACTCTGCACCTCGGGTACAGGCGCGGAGCACATCTGGCACGGGGTGAATGTGTTCGGGGCCGGGGGCGTCAGCGCCTTGAGTCACCAACAGGCTTGGCAGCCCCCACCCCAGCTCCGCGGCCCCCTGGTCGGGTCGGCTCTGATACAGCTCAGCCTGTACCCTCGATTCAGGCTGCTGAGAGAAGAGCTACAAGCCTCTTTGGGGGCTGCTCCCCTTCGTGGGGGAGTTGCTGAGCTCACTCCGGCCTCTTGCCTGCAGTGCAGGCCGGAGCTGGCTGCCTGGAGCAGGCGGTGGGCTGCCAGCGGGGCAGACGAGTGGGGCCAGGCAGCTGCCCCCCCCCCCAGTGCGCCCTGGGCAGGGGAGTAGGGGGGGCAGCAGGCAGCAGCCCCCCAGTGCGCCCTGGGCTGGAGAGCAGGACAGGCAGCAGGTAGCAGCCCCCAGTTCACCCTGGGCAGGGGAGCAGGGGAGCAGGACAGGCAGCAGCTCCCAGTTCACCCTGGGCAGGGGAGCAGGGGGGCAGCAGGCAGCAGTCCCCCAGTGCGCCCTGAGCTGGGGAGCAGGACAGGCAGCAGCCACCAGTGTGCCTTGGGCTGGGGAGCAGGATGGGCAGNAGCCCTGGGCTGGGGAGCAGGATGGGCAGGGGGCAGCAGGCAGGACAGGCAGCAGCCCCCAGTGCACCCTGGGCTGGGGAGCAGGACGGGCAGGGGGCAGCAGGCAGGACGGGCAGCAGCCCCCAGTGCACCCTGGGCTGGGGAGCAGGACGGGCAGGGGGCAGCAGGCAGGACGGGCAGCAGCCCCCAGTGCGCCCTGGGCTGGGGAGCAGGATGGACAGGGGGCAGCAGGCAGGACGGGCAGCAGCCCCCCAGTGCAGGGCGTCCCTGGGCAGGGCAGCAGGGGGGCGGTGGGCAGCAGCCCCGGGGCAGGCCGTGACCTCCTGCTAGCCAGGCCCCAGGCCAGCCTGGGCTGCTTGGCCCCAGCATCCCTACTGTCTGGATGCAACATCAATCTAGAAAAAGCCTCAGGCCTTCCCTGCTTCAGCTTCCTCAGCTATACGACTGGCAGCTCTCCTCTCTACCTTCTTATATCTTGTGGAAAAAAATAAAAAGAGATGAAAATTAAATGTCAACACCTCTCTAGGGCAAGAGCATAAATAAAGAGTTCATTAATGGTGTCTCATAGAGGGTGAGATAGGAAGATATCTGAAGACCCAACTCAGACCATAATTATGCCTACATTGCTGTAGGAATGCATCTTCATTGCTTAAGGCAAAAAAAAATAAATTACCCCTTTCCTGCTCTTCTAGAAAACTCATTTGCTATTTATAAAGAAACAAAAATGGAGATTAGAGTCCAAGCAGATACAGCAAAAATGCCTGTTACCTCTTCAGCATTAGGACACAGAATAATAATATGCACCAACTCCTCAGGCTGAATCGAAAGACAAATTAAAAAAGATGGTGCTTAGGAAGCTGCAAGGCTGGACACAGTGATCAAAAGCTCTTCAGAAGTGGCAGGTTTATCTCCTCCCTGTAGCACAATGCAGCCCTGCAGGAGCATCTCCCCAAAAGCCTTGTGCGGGTTCACAATATTAATAACCAGCCACTGCTGCCAGGGATGCCTCATTCTGCAGTTTAATTTGAGACATATTTGTCAGTGGTCCTAAACTCCGGAAAGATAAGGTTAATATTTAGTGTTTGATGCCAGCTGGAAGAAAAGGAAGCTTATAGAAAGCAGGCCTACCCTGATAAATGCAGAAAACGCTAATAATGTAAGTGCATTTCTTGAATTGTCATCGCATCTCCCTTCCACTTCTATCCTAACACCAACACCTCTGTATACTAATTCGTTAGTCACAGCATTTTACAAATAAATCAGTGTAACCACTCTGAATCTTTCAGTGAATGATAAATGCGCCCACACTTCCCCTTGAAAAGGATGTGCTGGTTAGGAAGTGCACACGTGCAGGTTTACTGTTGTGATAATCACTGCAGAATTCTGTTACCAGTGACATTAGCCACTTACTACTACAGCATCTTTTCCTCCCCTCAGGGAAGGTCACCTGTAGCACTTAGCATAGATGATCTTAGTTTGGAACATTAAGAGAGAGATCAACTTATTTGTTAAAAGCCAAAAAAAAGCTGAGAGAAAAAAAATTCTTCTCCAATCCTGAAGAGCTGCTGCTTTGTCAGATTTACAAACTTGCCGGGATTTTAGTTATAATAATGCATCAAATTAGAGCACGCCAGATGAGCTCTTCCTGTATCCGATATCAGAAGCAAATATGGATATTTTATGTAAACTTTGGGGGAGAAACCTATTGCGTAAAATACCACAGGCAGAAACAGATATTTCCTTTCCCGTGTAAGTTAAACTTGCTGGTTTTCAGTCTTCAGTTCAGCAGGTCCAAACCACTTTCCATCCTAAACACCTCTTTGTCTGTAGATAGCTGTAAGTCTTAGATCAGAGACAGAATAAGGAAAGTTTACGCAAAATTGCTAGGAGAACAAATTTAAGGGAAGTTTACTAATTTCCTCATCAATTTGAGTTCTTTGTGGTGGTGCACAGCTGTTTCATCCCCAGCAGCTATTTACCAGATTATACTGAAGAATATAGCTGGGTTCTTAAAGCTTCAGTCATTTCTAAATTATGGTAGCCAGTGCTCTGTAGTCCAGATGATCTGTAATCCCTCCAAGTTATTCAAAACCTGTTTTAAACTTCCTGCAACCTACTTTTCTCAAATACCATCCCTCACTTTCTGCAACAGCAACGTTTATTTTGAGTGTTAGAAGTCAGCATATCGTTTTGTCATCCAGTGGAAGAATGCATGTTGAAAGTAAAAAGAATTACAGCAGTATGATCCAAAAAACAGGTGTTGGAGCTGAACTGGAATTAAAGAGGTACTGAGTTAGCTTGGTTGGCTCCAAAGCTTCAGGAAAGCGGCCTCTGAAGCTAGAATAATCAGTTCAGCTGAAAGTTACATTAAAGGGGCCTATATTCTCTCCCTATAAAACACTTTACATGGAACTATATGTAATTTTAAATAGTTTTTATATAGGAGTAGCAGCAGAGGAAGAAAGGATTTGGGTTTATTTAGAAGTTTGGGTTTCATGGGGAGAATACAAGGTAATTCACAGTCCTTTATAAATGCATTGGACAACCCCTCATCCTTAACTGCAGCAGGGTGTTCTCCATAGCAAGAACCTCCCTTTTAAAAGCAGTGACTCGAGATCAATCCTCTGTGCACTGGTAGGTTTTCTAAAAGGATATATTTAGTGTGCCTAGTAAAGGGTATAAACCACACGGAATATATTAGACTGCAATAATAGTTTCTGCATAAAATTCCTAAAGCAAAAATTAACTGATCATCCTTTCCATGTCATGAGTTACATAAAGCTCATTCTGTTACTGAAGCAATCACTATTCTACGTCCCAATTTTAAGAAGCTGTTCGGCACAAACATTACTAAAATACTCTTCTATGTTCTCTTTGATTTTATGATACAAGTTCCATTAACTTAGCTGTGCAAAAGTTAAACTGAAAAGATGATACAAAATGCTTTGGAGTTTGTTCTAAATTTTTTACCTGCAAAACACTGCAGAAAGCTGTATAAAAATGCCATTTCTGCATAAAAAGCCATGCTGGGTCAAACAGCCACTCATAGAAAAGCTATTGTTCCAAGTAGGCTTGCAAAATGAAATATTTACAAATAAAAAAGCAGAGGGCACATGTTTACAGATAAAACCTGGAGATCAGAGGATGAAAGGAGAGATAACAGGAAGTTATTCCATTATCAAAAAGTTAGCTCTGGCATAAAGTTCATGTGGAAGAAATCAGAAAACACCAGACAGAAGTTTTATAAAATGTGTTTGGTAAATCTGGGGATGCTTTGTCATATTTACACACAAGTTTGTTCCCCCTCTATAAGAACAGATACATTCTTTCAGGAAGCAGCATTTAGCTCAGGATTCAGCCAAGGGACATGAAAAGATGCTGAAGTGAAATGCAAAAGACCTGAGCAAGTACAGAGCGGCGCTTTGCCTAGCATACCATTCCAACTCCTGTAAAACAGTAGTTGAAGGACATCTGAAGCCAGGAGTTGCATTTTCCCTGCCCTATTTAATAGCTTTTGAGAAATATATTTTTCATGAACTTGCTACGGCCTTTTCTAGCACATCTCAGAACCCCCAATATCCTCTAGCAAGGAATTTTACAGTGGTATGGTACTTTATGACATTATATCTCCCTGTTAGCAAGTCTGATGCTTGTTATTCTTCTGAGTGTCCTTTAGCTTTAACCATAAGAAACAGTGATAATCATTCTGTTCTCTATACAATTCATATTTTTTCAGAGCATTTCTTTTTTAGTTCTCTTACCTTGAAAGAAAAACATCCTGATATAAGAAATCTTATTTTATAAGCTGTTAAATAGCTCCAGATATACTGTATCAACTTCTTTTGTACTTTTTCCAGTTCTAATAGATCTTTTTTAAATGAGGGGTAGTGTGGAGGAGGCAACGAGAACTGTATGAAGGATTCAGGACGTTCACTGTGGGTTTGTCAGTGGCATAAAGAATCTTTTCTATTTCTAAGTACTTAGCTGGTAATTCCTAACATTCTTGTATTTTCAGTACTGGTCTAGCATGCTACACACTGCGTCAGGAGGATCTTTGTTCTGACTAGTAACCAGGAATTTACAGCCCATCTTGATGCACACTGAAGGATTTCTCCAAGTTTATCACCCAACTATTGCTGACTAAAGCTTATTGCTTAGTGTCTCATAGTCTCTCTGAAACTTTTTGCAGCATGTTTTCATTTCAACTGTGCTGAATAATTTAGGTAGAGTAAAATATGTAAGTTCATTTTTCACTCTGTGTCCAAATGATTCAGGGATCTAGTAAAACAGCCAGACTGCAGGGCTTCAAAGTTTCCTCTCCCTCAAAAACTGACCATTCCTACTTATTTTTATTACTTTTAACTAGCTATGAAGCCCTCTTTTCCTCATGTAGATTTTCTTTCTGCTAAGAAATACTAGCTGGCACATGTAGCAGTAACACATCTCCAGCAGCTGGAGACAGAAAATTGATAAAATTCCTTCTCAGAAAGACTATATGAACTGTCTTATAATCTTAAGAAGCAAACACTGGTGGAATGTTGTCAAAAGGAACAAGTAATTTTACAGTAATGGCCAGAGGAAAGGAATGCATTGCAAACCTTGTGCAAACAGAAAGATCGGAATTAACAATAGATGATGATGAATTGTTTCATAAAACCCAACACACATACTATAGCTCTCCTCTTGTCTTACTGTTACAAGGAGCCTTACCTTTGAAGTAGAGATAATGGAAGTAAAGCAGTTTGGTCTGCAATACAAGAAAGCTGAGCATAGTCCCCCTGCATAGTCTTGTGTGATGTTAGTAAAATTAACTTTTTTGTCACAGGTCTCTCTAAAAAAATATTTCTGGAGCCTCTCTGATTTACGAGACAGAAAAAGTAAGGATATGAGACACTCAGACACAAGACAAAGAAATCTATGGTTTTGTACCACACCTAGACAGTAGTCTGTCCCCACCATACCTGCAAACACTCTGCATCTACAGCATGCAGCATAATGGCATCAACAAAAACTCTGTGAATGTAACTACGAAAATACTTTGCGTGTTACACTAATTTAATATACACTAATAGAGTAAGAAATGAGAAAGGGTTCATTTCAGACTCGTAACTGTCAGGCACTTGTTCATCACCTTACCGCAACAGTGGTAGTTATGGGTAGGGAATGATGTCTGCAAAGAAAAGCCGTATGGAGAACAACAAGAAAGCAATCTTCAGTAGATACAGTTGTTAATATTACAACTATACCAAGATTAGCTGCAAAAAACCTCAGTGTGCAAGGTAGACATTTCTTTATTACTAATGAGACGGTGCAATTCTTTATAGTGTTTTTGCTTCAAAGAAAATCTCTAGTTTGTTTTTAATTAGTCTCAAAAGGAGGTTTTCATTGAATAAGAAATTCTCAAATGACAGCAGAAAAGAGGACTCGGCATAAGTGAAGTGAACTAGAACCAGAGGAAGACAAGCTGAGTGTCTGCTGGACAGGTTTGCCAATATCCCAGCAATTCAATGTCACTTAAAGCAGAGGCATGCAGCAAGTGTCTCATTATATTAAGGCTCCTGCCGCCTCTGAAAAACTTGCTGACACTGGGTTTGTGTGTGAAGCAACAAAGTTTTAGCAATTGCTGAAGGGTTTTTGGTTTGTGGTTTGTTGTTTTTTTTTTTTTTTTTTTGTGGTTTTTGTTTGGTTGGTTGGTTTGGGTTTTTTTAAGAACACAAATTAGGATTCACACTGCAATGGGCAAAGTTAAAAAATACCACAATCCATTAGACAGCAGCTCCTTGGGTTTTTGGCAATTTGAGGAAAGGAGTGGGTGAAAGGGAACTGTAAAGGGAAACACTTTTCCTGCTGTTTAACTTGAATTAACTAGAGTGGTTCTGTCCCTTGCAGATAAAATTCATGGCTCACTAAAACAAATACACAGTCAACAAAGGGCTTTTACGGAGAGGAAAAAGCAAAAGCAATGCCTTCCATTTAGGGGTCAGTCTACAGCTTTGCTCTTTCTGTGGCAATACGTTCCTCGTGTTGGATAAGAATTTCTAGTAATTGACACAATCGCCATTTTTAAGAACAAGTGGGATGTATAATTAAGGCTCATTTGTATATGTATGTATTTTTGGGATAACCACTAACGATGCCTTGGTTAGATGGAATTTAGCAAATTGTAAGAATAAATGGATTAGCAAAGTAAGCTTTAAAGGTGTTGAAGAGCATATCCTAAAATTTGCTTTTATCATGAGGAATGTTTTAGATTGAATTCTAGAGCAGAAATTGGTGGTCATGCTGACTAATAATAACAACTGGTAAAATAAACCTTGTTTAAATATTAGGCTATCTTGTCAAATTCTAAATGAACTAAGGAACTTGTGTATAAAACAGGTTAGAGACTAAGAAAAATAAGTTCTGTCAAAAAGCTAAATAAGCTAGAGCAAGAGAGGCACAAGGACAGAAGATAATGCATATGATTATAGATTTTTCAGAGCCTTTCGCCCTGCTAATAAGAACAGCTGAGCTGTCAAGTTTACCTCCACAGAGAAAAGAAATGAATGACTCCAAATCAAACAACTTGCTATCACAGAAGTATTGTCTGACACTGTCTGCGGGGCTCTTTGTAGCAATCAGTGAAGCTTATCTTTTCAGTCTTCATTTTCAGAAGATTCAACCCTTCTCTGAAAAACTCAAGGTGTTAATGCCACTAATG
The DNA here is from genome assembly GCA_013400875.1 of Anhinga rufa. Lineage (NCBI taxonomy): Eukaryota > Metazoa > Chordata > Aves > Suliformes > Anhingidae > Anhinga > Anhinga rufa. The sequence goes on from VZTV01052652.1 coordinate 15,310, forward strand.
ATAGAATAGCTCTCATTTTGCTTTACAACAAGCATAATTTACTTGTCTTAAAAATCTTCTATTCTGCTTTTCCTTCTGGAATACCATGAGAAAGGTTTTGTGCAGTTAAAAGATTTTGGAAGATATCTAAAGGACCAATACACAGTATGCATATGCAGCATGCCAGGAATCAGTAACTGGACCTCAAAGAAGCAGTGATAAATACTGTCCTGAGTCAAACAGCTGTCACTAATAACACTCAAACAAAAATTTAACATCCTTTATATGTCTGCTTAGACATCTTGCTATACACCAATATAAGCCAGTTCAATTTATGAACTTAGTATTTGAGAAAAATTTGGGTTCAGTCATTAACGACTGGAAAAGCAAGCACCAGTTCTTTTCACTTTTTTGTTCAATAGATTGGAGCCATTTGCATTACTTACAAGTTGTACAATATTTTAAGAGGAAGAGCACTTTCTAAGACACAGCACATTTTCAGAAGACAACCAGAGTACAAGAACAAGGTGACATGGGGATTTGAGAGGAGAGATTAACTGGTTTTAACATCCTTTTTTTGTTTTCAATAAGGAAAAATGAGGGGAGACCCCATAATCCAACAACGATTCTTGCAGTCAGATATCTATTACTAGCAAGTTGGTTAAGTCTTTTCTTCACCCATTTCTTTTTGCTTTCCAGAAGCACAATGGTCATTGTGGTCTATTCCATTAAGTGGTCCTGGGCAGTTTGCTGCATTTAGTCAACATCTGATATAGTGCATCAGCTCAGTTTGGTTTTTGACACAAAGGGAACTTCTGTGCCCACTACAACAGAAAAAGTTGATGTTGGTGTCTTGTTTCAGTCAAGAAACTACTTACGACCTCGAAACACTCCTAGCGTTTTGTCATGGGTTTAGCTAGGATAGAGTTAATCTCCTTCCCTGTAGCTGGTGCAGTGCTGTGTTTTGAACTTAGTATGAGAATAACACTGATAACACACTGATGTTTTGGTTGTTGCTGGGTAGTGCTGAACTAGTCAAGGACTTTTCCAGCCTCCCATGCTCTGCCGGGTGCACAAGGAGCCGGGAGGGGAGGGGGCACAGCCAAGGGAGCTGATCCAAACTGGCCAAAGGGATGTCCCATATCATATGACCATGCCCAGTATATTAACTGGGGGGAGCTGGCCGGGTGGGGCAATCGCGGCTCGGGAACCAGCAGCGTCGGTTAGCAGGGGGTGAGTGGTTGAATCTCTTCTGGGGATTTTTGTTTGTTTTGGTTT
>VZTV01052655.1:2800-13342 GCA_013400875.1 Anhinga rufa
CTTTGAACTTTGGTTCATTCAAGGTCTGCTTTTAGGATTCGATGCGACTTAAGCTTATGACACTCACAGAAAGAAATTCGTTTTTCTGTGCGAATACAAATAAATGGTGAATGTCAAAGCAAACAGTCCAGTGGTTGAATTAGAATCCCACAACCAAAGAATGAGCAAAACTGGATGAGAGTGAGCAATAGACTCAGCTTATTTATTTATGTTGCCATTATTTAGACTTCACTATGATTCCTAGTTTAAATAAGAGAAGCAAAATGTAATGTAATACTGATCTTCTATGATTATAAATATGTACACAGTGTTTACTTTAGCACTTAAGAGCACCTCTTATTCATAAGGAAATTCACTGTAGGACAGGGTATCCCAATTTTCTTGGTATATTTTTTTCAAATACAACTTTTGTCTCATTTTAGTTTCAACCGGCATTCTTCCACCTCCGTCAGCTACCAGTCAAAGAGGTATAAAAATGTTTTGTGCAGCTACTCTACCTTAAAAGCACTTAACAAACCAGTTTATTGCTGCTAGTAGGCATCTAGTGAAGTATTAACATAAAAATGATCTGCTTAGAAATATTTACTTTCTTTTTCTGACAACTAATAGTTTTCAGAGCCAGTATTTAATTCGCTGCCTGTCACATGCCATTGGCTGCTACAGATAAATTCAGTATGGGTGCTTTCACTGCTTTTCGAGGCGCCGTTGCTTCCTGTTCCATTAAAGCATCTTTGATCCTCAGGACATCTTTTTATTCTGTCTTTCTTTCTTTCTTTCTTTCTTTCTTTCTTTTTTCTTTTTTCTTTTTTCTTTTTTCTTTCTTTTAATCACACGCTATTTCCTTTTCTTCAGCAGAAATTCTGATAAATCTTTTAACTTCACTAAAACCCTTAATGATGCAGTGCAACACTTTATTTCTCTTTGACAAGCCTTTTTATCTTCCTTACTCTATTTAATATGCATCATATACTTGTAAAAAAGTTCAGTAATTGACTTCTTTTAATTTTGCCATGATTTTGGTACTATGAATACCATTTTTTTGTGTGTGTTGTTTTTGGTTTTTTCACCTTCATTTCCCTGAATGTACAAGGAAATCTAGTGGCATGGCTTTACCATGCTATTAACTTTGGGAAACACTTGAATTTTGAATAACCACTTTTCTTCATGACAGTCTAAGTATCGCTAATCTGGCTCAGAACTTCTTTATGTATTTTGTGCATTAAGAGAGCTTCAAATGAGTCTTTCTACCAATGGACCTGCACATCTGGGAGTAGACTTTCCTGAGTGTATGCCTTTTTCAGAGTAAGGTTGTATGACACATGATTTAACATCTTTTAATCCACATTTTTAAATATTGATCACTGATCCTGTAAAGGTGAGTACATTTTACCAGTTTTCTGTCTCGTTTACCTTGAACAGTAGATTTTAAAACAAGGAAAAGTCTTTTGGTGGTGTGTATTTAGCTAAAGGCACTTTGAAAACCGTATGTGAAGCCAGTGTACCTGAAGCGTTACATCTTCCTGACTGTGCTACAGTAGGAGCAATGATCCTCTGTCCAGTCACCTCAAGTGCAGTGTGCTCTTATGCACTACAGATGAGGAGGTATCCACAGGAAACAGATGGTAAGAACGGAAAGTGAAAAGCCTCACTGCGCTTAGAACAGCTTTGGCAGTCACAGAATCACAGCACAGTTCACAACAGAACTTACAGAGCGTCCTGCTCACTCATGGTATAGCGGACCCAAATCCAGCCCTAAGCCCTAGACTAGGTACAGAAATAATCAGCTATAGTCATTGTAGCAATAGCTGTGTTTCTAGGTCTAACTAAATAGACAAAATACCGAATTAGCCTGAGGCAGCAATGCTATGCAAACTAGATCTATAGTATAAGCACTGTCAGAGTAGCAAACAGCTATGTTGTGAGGATAGGTTTATTTTGTTCAAAATTAAAAATCATAAGGTTACATTTGTCAGAATACTTTTTACCTGTACCGGAAAGAATTTGCTGGGTTTGCTGTACGTAAAAATTGTAACATGTTCTCTCCAGATGGCATCTGTTTCCACTATTAAAGAAGGTACAAGTCAAGATGGACCAATGGTCTGGCAAAGCTTCTTTTCTTACGCTGACAAATGTTTTCCTATAGACAAAGCCACTATGGAAATAACTCCTGAACTGTCAGCACAAATGTATAGGGAGCTGGTTCATACAGATAGTGAAACTGAAGGGAAAAAGAAAGTCAAACTATGTTATCAGGGTGAGTAAGAATGGTGTTCAGTAGTGAATCGTTTTTATTACTGCACGCATCTCAGTATCTGTTGCTTCCCTTCCTTCTACTTTATTCTCTGTTGCTTGCTTTGTTTGTAATGTTCTTTTAGTGGCCTAAGAAGCAAAGTCACTACAAATAGAATCATCCTAAATAATAGGCAGAGAGGCATATATTTCAATGTGTTACTATAATCAAACTGAGAATCACCATCTGAGCTATAAAAATTATTTCTTGTTGATGTTTGAAATCCTGAGCAAATGTTTTTAATCTAGGAATACAGAATTTGCATGATAATATTGCATATCCTGTGCCTTCGGGTTAGCTGAACCTGAACATAAAAATTAACGTAAATTGGGGTTTCAGTCTAAATAGGGAAAAGACTTCGTTCCAGAAATGTTTGTTAAAGGTCACTACAATCTCTTTGAAAAGAGTACAATGCTTATAAACAGTAGTTAGTATTTGTAGTAGTAGTAGTAGTAGTAGTAGTCATTGTGCTGAGCCAATATCTTTTTAACTCAACGAGATATTCCACACTGATTTATCTTAGACAAGAACAGGCCTGTTTGTTTGTAGAGGGACAGAAAACCCAAACTTTGCGTGCATGTTCCTGAAGTCTGATCCCTTGTTAAACTGGGAGTTCCTTATATAAACTTGTCATATTCCTTCAGTAAGCTATTTTCTGTGACAACAAGAGCAACTCGGCATTATTTAAAATCCTTATTCGGCTGATTTTTCTTTCCAAAGAATTGTCCAAGCTTTTCTTAGCAATGATAAAGACTAATGAATCTCACAGTATTCTCTCTGTAGCTCTCAAGGACAGTTTCTCTTGGAGTGCTTTGGAAGCTGCCAGATCTCTTATTTCGTAATCAGTAACTTTTGCTGTTCATGAAGTTGCTCATACCTTCATTTTGCTTTTAGAAACACAAGCCAATCATATACACCAACACCAGTTTCTGGAAGCTACGGTGAAAGTCCTGCTGCTTCTGCTACTTCAAAACCCAGAGTTGTTACTACCGCCAGCATAAAGCCCTCTGTCTACCAGCCAGGTAAGGTGACTTCAAAGTACTGAAAGGATTCAGAACAAAGTACTGAAAGGATTCACAAAAGAAATGAACATGCATTTTTCTTAGGAAAAGAAAATGCAAAGAATCCACATTTTGCAATAGGACACGCACATATCAAGAAAGATTTATATAAGTAGAACCAAATGCTGCTAGTTTCTAGTTTTGCTTCAGATTATCTGAAGTTCGAGGATTATGTTGTATTTGTATTCTGCTTTAGAGTGAAAATGGGGAACAAAAGGAGGAAGAATAATAAAAGCAAAGGAAAAACCTGTAATAGAAAAATGTGTAGCCTGACTTTTCAAAAGAAATACATTTGGAAAATAACCCAGCACGCCCAATTAGGACCCAATGACACTTCAGAATTGATAAAATAGCTTAAGAATTCACTACTCAGGAAGGAGATAAAATAAGTGAAGGTAGCTTGAGTAGGATATATTTGCAAAATACAGAAGGCCGTATATTGAACTTCTCAAACTCAGGCTTACATTTGAAATAAAGAATGACCTATTAAAGTACTTCGTAATGCTATGCTTCCACTCCCCTCAGCTCCAATTACTGAAGGAATATATTTGATACATTCGGTAGCCTGGGAGGAATACAGAGAAATTGTCTGAGCAGCCAGGGATCAGGTTAGGAAAGCTAAAGCCCCGATAGAACTAAAACTGGCCAGGAACGTCAAGTCCAATGAGAAAAGCTTCTATAGGTATGTCAGTGATAAAAGGAAGACTAGGGAAAATGTGGTCCCTCTATGGAAGGAAACGCAAGACCTGGTTACCCAGGATATGGAGTTTTTTTGAGTTTCAATGACTTTTTTGCCTCGGTCTTGACCAGCAAGTGTTCAAGCCACACCACCCAAGTCACAGAAGGCAAAGGCAGGGACTGGGAGAATGAAGAACTGCCCACTGTAGGAGAAGATCAAGTTTGAGACAATCTAAGGAACCTGAAGGTGTACAAGTCCATGGGACCTGGTGAGATGCATCCGCAGGTCCTGAGGGAACTGGCAGATGAAGTTGCTAAGCCACTATCCATCATATTTGAGAAGCCATGGCAGTCCAGTGACGTTCCCACTGACTGGAAAAGGGGAAACATAACCTCCATTTTTAAAAAGGGAAAAAAAGACAACCTGGGGAACTACAGGCCAGTCAGTGTCACCTCTGTGCCTGGCACGATCATGGAGCAGATCCTCCTGAAAACTATGCTAAGAGACATGGGAAATAAGGAGGTGATTGGTGACAGCCAACATGGCTTCACTAAGGGCAAATCGTGCCTGACAAATCTGGTGGGCTTCTATGACAGGGTTGCAGCATTGGTGGGTAAGGGAAGAGCAACTGCTGTCATCTACCTGGACTTGTGCAAAGCATTTTACACCGTCCCACACGACATCCTTGTCTCTAAATTGGAGAGACATGGGTTTGACAGATGGACCACTTGGTGGATAAGGAATTGTCTGGATGGTCACAGTCAAAGACTTGCAGTCAACGGCTCAATGTCCAAGTGGAATAGTGACAAGTGGTGCTCCTCAGGGGTCGGTATTGGGACTGGCGTTGTTTAACATCTTTGTCAGTGACATGGACCATAGGACTGAGCGCACCCTCAGCAAGTTTACTGATTACACCAAGCTGTGTGGTGCAGGCGACACGCTGGAGGGAAGGGATGCCATCCAGAGGCACCCTGACAGGCTTGAGAGGTGGGCCTGTGCAAGCCTCATGAAGTTCAACAAGGCCAAGTGCAAGGTCCTGCACATGGGTTGGGGCAATCCCAAGCACAAATACAGGCTGGGCAGAGAATGGATTGAGAGCAGCCCGGAGGAGAGGGACTTGGGGGTGTTGGTTGGTGAGAAGCTCAACGTGACCTGGCAGTGTGTGCTTGCAGCCCAGAGGAGGAGGCGCCGGGGAGACCTTGTAGCAGCCCTCCAGTACCTGAAGGGGGCCTACAAAAAAGCTGGAGAGGGACTTTTAAACAAGGGCATGGAGTGATAGGACAAGGGGTAATGGCTTTAAGCTGAAAAAGGATAGATTTAGATGAGATATATGGAAGAAATTCTTCACTATGAGAGCGTGAGCACTGGAACAGGTTGCCCAGAGAAGCTGTAGATGTCCCCTCCCTGGAAGTGTTCAAGGCCGGGTTGGATAGGGCTTTGAGCAACCTGGTCTAGTGGAAGGTGTCCCTGCCCGTGACAGGGGGGTTGGAAATAGATGGTTTTTAAGGTCCCTTCCAACCCAAACCATTCTATGATTCTACGATTATTCATTCATGTGGAAAATATGCTCCTTGATGTTATTTAAATTTCCTTTGTATGAAGGTTTTACAAATGGAATGAACTTCTAAAACCATTGATGACCAAAATGTGAACCTTCAAAATGAACAAATTAAATGAGGCAGCAATATAAGTCTAAATGCAGTTCTGCTTCAAATTAAGCTTGTTCTAATATTAGCAAGATAATTAAAAAGTTGATTTATATCTTGACAGTCAAGTAAATATGAAAAGGCCAAGAATTCTAACAGTCTTGAACTCTTGTCTTCTCTAATGCTCTGTCTCTGGATCCTGAAATGAAACCAGTGCAAACTTAGACATAAAGCAGACAGACAGATCAGTTGATTGATCTTTGTATTTGAGATATAAAGGTGGAAAAAGCCAGTTCAGAACTATCATGAGCTATTTAAGGGTCTCACAGTCAATAAAGGTTTCGGCTTCTCCTCATTTGCTTTTGGTTAAGCGTGTCAGCATATACCATGTTCTCACTGAAGGCAAATGTTATTATTTTTGTCTTGCAAAAAAAAAGGAACGGTGAAGACAGAGGATTTATTTCCATAATGCAGAACAGAGCAAACTGTAGCAAGTCAAATATCTCCTAAATACACTGATACTAAGCCCCATGCTCATTTGGGGGAAGTATGAACTCCAGTTCTCGATATACAAACCTGCCACAGAAATAAATTAGTAGCTATATCCAATTAGTAGCTGTATCTGTTAAAGAAAAAGCTGGCTGCTGAGTTAGACTCAGAGGCAATGTTTTTGTTTTCTTTTGTGATGGGCATCTTCTTTGCAATTCCTTATATTGCTGGTTTTGAGCCCTATTGCCTCCCAACAAAGGCTTAAAACACACAGTATGGAAACTATCTTCTGTGTCACTATGTATAAAACAAACTTCAACTTGTATATATTGTCTGCCTGCGTGTGGAAAATTCTTGTTTTGCAGGCACTGCAAGGATATAATGCACTCTAGAGGACAGAAGAAAATTCAGAATAACATGTAATGAGATATTACAAAGACAAAATTCAAATAGCGTTAAAGTTGCCAGAGAAAGAAACAGTAAGTCTCCCTGTATTGTTTAGGAGTTTGAGATATACAATAAGGGATTCTAAAATACCTCTGTAATTGAACCCCAAAGTGACTCAGGTACAAAAGAGATTAAAGATATTTTATTGAAGATGTTTGGTTTTTTTGTTTTGGTACCTTTTTCAAGTTTTATATATCTGATGTAGTAGCACTCCATGCTGGTTTTGGAACTGGCCCTAAAGACGGTTGCAGTTGCAGTCCTGAGCAAACAGGAAATTGCCTCTTGGGAAGAAAGACTAATAGTACTTTGAAACAAACCGTCAAGACAGTTAGAAAACTTCCTCACCCAACTTTGTCAATGCATATAAATTCTGCTCTGCGGTGAAAAATCCAGCCTCAATCCAAGAGGACCAGCTGTTCTCAAATTATGACATAGGAGATTACAAAATCCATCTTTTTCTTCCAATCTAAGTGCAACCCCAGGCCTTTGCAGTAGCTGCACTCTCGCTTTTGCAAATAATGCCTTAGACTTCTATTTTTGTAAATCCACTGTGTGAAAAGGCTGAAGTAGTGGAGCTTACTATTAGGATTTGCAGCGTAGAATTTAGAAGAGGAATGTCTTTATGCAAGCCCTCAGTGTTAATGGGAATGAGATGACTTGCTTCCCTTAAAAATGTGGGCCAGCAACTTCCAGATTAAAACACCCACCAACAGCCTTACATATGCAATATCCAGAAACCTGAATCAATCACGAAGAGGGTTTAGTTTTAATTTTAATCTGTCTCAGAATTAAAAAAACAATGGGGCTAAATCTGGTTAAACTGAAACCAATCTCAAAATGAAACTGCAGTGTGGAGTATCTGGCTCAGACAGGAGTAATCAGTAAGTCTACACTTTAAAGCAAAGGAGGAGTACTACTTTGACTAACCTAACTCTGGTGGGAATTTTCTCCTGCTTTGTTTTCTTCCTAAAGGGAAAGCTGTGTGCTCCATAATCTTTTCCCTTCTCTGTCCTGTATATTTCATAATCCATTTTTGAGCATAGATTTCTTTTCTGAACAAGATCCACTAGATGGCAGAAAATACTTGTGTATTCCTTTCTTATAGGCTTTCCCACACTGGAATAGTGCTTTCATGTATTCCAAGCAACCCAAACGCCAGCTTTATACTACGAAGTAACATGATACCTAAAAGTAAGAAAGCAGATCTTTCCTTTTAAATCCGTAAGTCCAAATAGGACTACTCATGTATGTAAAAGTGCTCAAGTGTAAAGGCCTGATCCACTCTTTTAGAAATTGGTAGAAAGATTCCCACAGATCTCAATGAACTTTTCACTGAATCCTAAGCACCTTCAAGACTAGAACAGCAGGTTACGTACCATCTTTCGTTTTAAATTCTTCGAAATAAGAATGGTGTCTTCTTATAAAGGACTTGATGCATTATCTGCTTTGTCTGTCATCTACTATATACTGGAACAGTATATAGGAAAATTTGGGGCTTCAGTGATGTGGCCACTGAGTGTAGAACAAGCCAAATCAGTTGTGATTGTGAATTACTGTTGTTACTGGAAAATTATTACTAATAACAACAACTATGTGCTCTACTAACAAAGAAAAAAAAAGGAAAATCTTCTCACAGTGCAATCTAGTATGCGAGACTAAAGCATTTGAGACTATACGAACATTTACTTTACTAAATGAATCTTTGGTAACACACTTTTTTTTTTTTTCCTGGAGGGACAATATCACTTGACCATAAATGAAGAGCTGATAGGGAGAATTCCAGTTTTCCCAGAAGGAAGGAGTTGGCTTGTTCCTACGGCCATTAAGAGAGAGAACAGGTTAACAATAGTCCCATTCTTTCTCTCCTTCTATAAGAGAATCCGAGGGCTGAGAGAAACAAGGTGATAGAGGCTGGGTTACCGAATTATTTAAAGTATTCATTTTTGAACAATTAAGGGTCAGCTCATACAATACTGATACTTTGAGAATCTATTCTCTGATATACTGAATCTTAGTACCTTTTACCAGCAAACAGCACCTTCTGTCTGCTGCATATATGTTGGAAGACTCTGAAATACATAAACATGCAAGGTAAATTTGTATAGCACTAGCTACTAAGACAAGAGAGTTGTTCCTATAAGCTTAGGGATATGGCTATAAGATAACAAGATAATAATTCCCTCTTAATAACAATAGCTAAATTCTCAAAGTTAGTGAAACCTTTCTGATACATTGCAATGACACTATTTTAAATCAATAGTAGTTCCAGCCTGTTCACAGGGGTAAAATATGTTGTAATAAATCCAGCCTGTAAAATTAAATGATAATGGCTGAAAAGAGAACTCAGAGAAGTTGCGAATGCCCAACATTTGTCATTTTGCAATAATTCCCCTGGTATCTTCTGTGAGCAACTGGGGAAGAAAATTTACTTTGCTGCTTTATTTTACCGTGGCAAGTAGAAAAGATAGAGTAAAAAGAAATAGAAAGTAGAGAGAATGAAAGACAAAGACCCTTCCCCAGTGTTTATCCTTCAAAGGAGTCTTAGATTAATCTGAACCCAGATATATCATATCCTGTCTACATTGGTTGGAATAAACAAACTGGAAAAATAAAACACCAACATCGCGAGATTAAGGAAGAAAAAGTGAAAAATGAAGAGGTTGTAAGCTGAATTTACTAAAGACAATCACAGAAAAAGACATCCTAAAAATGTTACCTGGACTGCTTTTGTTCTTCACTTCTGGAACTCTGGGTTCGAATACTGATCATTGACCATTTTGTTAGGCCCTCTGCGGGATATACTGCCGTACTTTGAATGAACAATTATTGGCTCTTGGGGGAGGGAGAATCCTTTCACAAACCTGAGTGAGCTAGAAGTCACCTTATTTAATTAGAGAGCCTCATAGGTGGGAGCCTTTTGAACTCACCAATTAGAGGTGAAATATTGCCTTCTAATTTTGCCTGGTTTAATACCGTAATACATAAATAGCAACAGCCCCAGGGTTTAAAGAGATTGCATATAAACCCTCTGTTCTGAAATCTTTAAACACTGTTTACCGTTCCCAAGTTAAAAAAAAAAAACAAGCCTCAAGCTAAGGTGGGATACAGTTTTATGAAGCAGAAACTTTGTTGATGCTGTAGCATAAGAAAGTTTTATCTGTCAAGAAGATGCATTAGATTCAGCTCTGAAGTCAATAAAAAGAAGAAAATCAGAGATCACTGGGTGATCACTGCCGATTGATATATATGCAATTTAAGCACGTGGAGTTGCCAATAATCAGTGCGGGTTATTCTGTGTGGCAGGGTGTGGGCTAAGGGAGGAGTGTTAAGTAGAACATAATCTTCTCACCACTTAATTTTCCAAAGATCTATGTTACATTCAGAACCCTCTTCTTGACTGAAATACCTTTCTACTTGCAAGCCCCTTCAAACTGTAAATGTTGTATTTGGTCATCATTTTATTGGCACTGGGATCTACTACCCAGAGTGTTTGCCTGAACTGCCAGAGAACTGACTTCTGCTCCCAAATCTATGCTCTCTCATTTGGGCAAAACACTTCAACTCTCCAAGCTTCTGTTCCTCCTCACACAAACTAACAATCATTCACTTTGTTTTCCTTGTGAAGGAAAAACTGCTTTTAGCGCTCCTGTACTTGGCAAAGTGAGGCAATTTCTTGGGCAGTGACTTCAGTCCTACACAATGCAAGACCTGATGTTTTGAAAAGAGCAGGGCAATGGGAAAACTTGTCGGTATGTGCAGGCTCTAGCTTCTGCTTATTTTTATGTGATAAAGCTCCACCCAAGATTAGAGCCTGGTGCATATAAACACATAGGCAGTGTGCACTGAAGATTTTATCCAATAGTCAAAGGGCAGAAGAAAGGAAGTATAGTATTTCTGGTTTATACATGGGAACTGAGGCACAGATATTAC
>VZTV01052657.1:0-20802 GCA_013400875.1 Anhinga rufa
GCTGCCTTTGCTGCAAGGGCACAGTGCAGGCTCATGTTCAGCCCTTCATCCTTTTCAGAAAAGCAGCTCTCAGCCTGTATCGTTGCAGGGGACTTTGCCTTCCCAGATGCAGGGCTTCATGTATGTTGCTGTTGAATTTCACTCATTCCTCTAGCTTGTCTACATTCCTCTGGATGGCAGCCCTGCCCCTGCATGTACTGTCTAGTTCCCCCAATTTGGTATCACCTGTAGGTGTCTTATAAACTTTCATTGTTCAGAAGAACGTAGTGGGTTTTAATTCAGGGTAATAAAAGTTAAGCAGCTGCAGGTGCTATTACTCATTTGCCCTTACTGCTTCTTCATCTAGGTCTTTGGTGAATTTTCATTGCCTTTAACCATATTTTCATATTATAAGAATCTTTCCACCAGCTTTCAATAGCAAAGATAGAGTTAGGAAATGACATTTTATTCAGTAAACTGTTCTTAAACAAATGGTTACATTACTTGTGAGTTTCATTAGTATAAAAGCATAAAAATGACTCAGATTAAAAGTTCATTTAACTTAATATTCTGTCTCTAATCTCTGATCTTTGTCTAAGGTCAAGTTTAATATCTGTTCTTACCAGTTAAATATCTTTTAAATCCTTGACTTGAAGATGTCATATTAAACAGATTTTTGGGACCAGAAGATAGTTTAGAACTTTTTCTATCCTGTGCATCTGCCTGTTATTGCAGTGTCTCCAGAAGCAGCACACCAAGGGAAAAATCAATAAAAATAGTAATTGTAAGTTGCTGCTTATCATCTTCCTGTCCATTACAAGGGCTAATGTGCAATTAAATGCATTAAAGATCATGGAGGGAAAAGAAAGTAGCCATAATCAGAGGAGGATGGAAGGATAAAAATATTATAAAATATGATACTTTTTTTTTTCCCCCATACCACCTTCCTACACTCTCCCAGCTTCCACCTGTTTTCCACTCAGGGGACTTCCTAATGTGGTTTAGCTATTTAGTTACAAGTGCTTGTTCAGTCTCTCCTTCAACTTACGGCACTTCCTCCTTTGCCCGGTTTCCCCTTGAACTTATTTAAACTTCTTGCATCCACAACTTCCTTTGGTAAGGCAGGTTACTTACTACCTGCTAGTGAAGAACTGCCTGTTTCTGTTTTGGACCTGGCTCGCCCTAGCTCTTGCTAATGGTTTCTGGTTCTTGTGCTGTAAAAAAGTAGTCTGCCGAGTTTAACTTTCTACTGACCTGTTCCTTGAGCAGAATTTGCAACAATCATGAGTTCAGTGTAGCAATATATATGACATCTAGCAGTGACAGAACTAATTTGTTTGAAAATTATTTTAAGGTGGTTTTAGAGACCAGCTTGATATGTCAAAGTTCATGACTTTGTGTCATGGTTTAACCCCAGCTAGCAACTAAGCCCCACGCAGCTGCTCACTCACTCCCCACCTGGTGGGATGGGGGAGAGAACTGGAAGAGTAAAAGTGAGAAAACACATGGGTTGAAATAAGAAGAGTTTAATAACTGAAATAAAGTAAAATAGTAGTAGTAGTGGTGGTGGTAGTAGTAGTAGTTATAATAATAATAATAATATACAAAGCAAGTGATGCACGATACAACTGCTCACCACCCATCAACCAATGCCCATCCCATCCCCAGGCAGCGATCGCTGCCCCCCAGCCAACTTCCCTCAGCTTATATACTGAGCATGATGTCATGGTACGGAATATCCCTTTGGCCAGTTTGGGTCAGCTGTCCTGGCTGTGTCCCCTCCCAGCTCGTTGTGCACCTGTAAGAGCATGGGAAGCTGGAAAAGTCCTTGACTAGTATAAGCACTGCTTAGCAATAACTAAAACATCAGTGTGTTATCAACATTGTTGTCATACTAAATCCAAAACACAACACTATACCAGCTACTAGGAGGAAAATTAACTTCATTCCAGCTGAAACCAGGACACTTTGTATATTCTTAGACTGAATATATTGCAGTAAAATATGTAGTTCTGCTGTTTCCTGGAGGTTGATAACTGTCTGCCATTAAGATTTTTTTGTTGCAGGATGATGCCACTCCAAGTTCTGCCCAATGATAGCAGCTGTTCTTGTGTAAAACACCTGGAGACAAATGAATAGCAGAAAAATCCACTCACTGAGAAATGATACCATGCTATTACATTAATTTCCTTTTGCAGGTGAAAGTTGTTGATTCTGTGTTCTGTGAGATCAGTTGGAATTGCTGTGACTGTCTGCCTGCTTACAGAGAAATGGCTGCACCTTGGACATATGGTTTGGGTTTTTACAAGTGTTTGTTCTGCAGGTTCTGCTCTTGTTCACAGAGAGCAAACTTTGTATGTTTTTGTAAATAAATGGATTATTCAAAAAATTATCCTTTCAGTGTCACTGATTTCAAAAGGCAGCCACAGCGGAGATCCCAAAATACAGTTTTATAGACAGAGAAAAGGCCATTCTTTCCTTGTTAGGTCATGTGTTAATAGTAAAAATAATAATAATAAAATAATTTTTAAAAAATGTAACTCATTCTTCATGACTTATGATCTTATAACAATCCTATTTCAAATTCTAAAAGCTGTTGCTCTAGGATACTATACAAAATACATTGAATTTCTGTAATGATTTTTTAAAAAATGAGCCTGTTTAATTTGTTAAACAGTTTAAACAGTTACTATAATCTCTCCTTGAATTAAGGATATAAAATATTAAAATGACATTTTCAATAACACCTGTGGGTTAACCATAATTATCTTAAATTGAGACAAAGCAACAGGCTTTTATTACATTCCCTAATTGCAGTACAACCTATAGCAACCATTCTTGTCTCAGGTTTCTTAGTTACCATCCTGTATATTCTGTTAGTTTGTGAAACTGTAACAGGGCTCTGGTCCAAAAACTTAAACCTCAGTAAATTTACAACAGACAAACTGAGAAACATTTCTCTCTAGACTTGCAAGAAATACCCCTGCTGGTTCCTTATAACTTTTTGTTATTTGCTGGACTATTTTTAGCAGTCCAGTGCTACTTTAAAAAAAGTGAAATTTTCAGTGCAGTATCATAATATATTAAAGTTGCATTATTTTATTGTCTAGGCTTTTTTCATAGGTTTTCAATACATCTTAAACTGGCAATCACAGTTTTAATATTCTGAAACATAGTGTAGAGTCAACAACTTTTCAGAACTCTTTTGCTCGTTTACATAGGAAAATTAAGTTTTAATAAGGAAATGGAATAAATTGGGAAAATGTGTGATGTTAATATGAGATGCTGGAAATGGAATAATCTTTCACTGATGATTGACTAACAGTAAGAATTTGTTGTTTTGCTCATTGTTTATACAAAGATTATGAAAATATACATTTGATCTCAGCTTGATCCTGTAAATTTCTTCTTCCTACTTTTCATTTGACTTTTGCTCTTATTCCAGATACAAAGTTAAATAGTATAAAGCTCACAACTCCAGAAATATCCTGAAAGGCTAGGAGATTTCAACAGATATAGCTTGATTTTTGTTAGCATGTGTTTTACAGCAATTAATATGAAGTTTGGCTGATAAGGTGCATTTATGAAATGATAAATCAAATGTATTTGTACATAAGTGGTGAAGATGCTTTTTGCCTCTGTAGCCCAGAATAAACACTTCTGTGAGGGATAGTTCACATATGGCTGCCAAAAAAGAGGAAAGGTTTGTAGATAAACCAGGCATGATGTCCAACAGAAGTAGTTTCAACTCAAATATGGTAATGCCTGATGTAGTCTTTGGAGGCAGTTTGGACACATAGGCTTTATTTTGTGATTTCCTTTTGAGTTGTTCTTTTTTGGAGGCAACCACATTCATGTGTTGTTCCTAGAGTGGATTCATAGCTTATTTTGTGAAATACTAGTTATTCTCTTTCTGCTCTTGGTAGCTTTGCCTCATTGCCTTATTCCAGAAACTGACCATTCTTTTTGGCCAAATAATTGGCTCTCTTACATGTTGTACAGCAATGGTCCCCAAACTATTTGGGATGGCTAATGGTTACCATCCCACTTTGGGTTAGAGCAGTTGCAAGGGGAATTCCATCCCTGATGTAAAAATGTAACCACTTCTTAATATTTGGAGTTCTAACCCTAGCAGAAATTAGGCTTGAAATGGAAATTATCACAACAAGGGAAATAAAACTGGCAACTATACCTTTTGGTATAAAGGTAAGACGGGGATACAGGATGACATTTATTCTTTCATAGAAAACCTATACTGTTGACATATTATGACTCTCTGACCTCTTGAGGTTCCTTTCAAACGGAGTTATCCTAGAAGACTATGTACCCGTTGGTGTGAAATTTTGTGTAGACATAGCTAACTAGGTACTGCTGAGGGCATGTTTGCAGTAGCACATAATTCTTCTCAGGCTGTGAATCCTGGGAAAGGAGTTGAGCAAATATTTAAGTACAGAGTCAATGTTGAACTCCAGCCACTGTGGCTACTGAGCTAGTACTACCTAAGTTTTTTAGCTTGTAGTTCTCTAGGAGTTTTCTAACATACTCCTTGCTAGCTTGTATGAATGAACTAGAAACATCTCAGTACCTTTGACTACTACTCTCATAACTCTTCTGTCATTTTAGAAATAGGCCATGCAACTTTATATGTCCCATCTTTCTTTTCTTGGGATTTAAGCTTGCAAAAAACTAGAGATCCCATTACTTCAACCAGTACCTCAAACAGTCTGTTAGCTTACTGTGATAATGTAAACTTATCAACATATATTAAATCTATGTTTCAAAAGGTGATGGGAGCAGACTAAATGTTTAGCGTCCTGAAATATTCATTTTAGATGCCTGTAATATGTTCTCACTGTATAGCACAGCAGTCATAGAAGTGTGTGTTCAAACTGTATTATGCCTTTAAATATCATTGAAACCTGAAAAATTCTGCTAACATAAGTCTTAAGTTGCACTGATATTTAACTTAGCATTTTGGTTAAATCTTGTGAATTTTAGCTGCTTGAAATTTAGCTGCTTGAACAAGTCCAGCGGAGAGCCACAAGGATGATCAAGGGGCTGGAGCATCTCCCTTATGAGGAAAGGTTGAGAGACCTGGGGTTGTTCAGCCTGGAGAAGAGAAGACTGAGTGGGGATCTTATCAATGTTTATAAATATCTGAAGGGTGTCAGGAGGATGGGACTGGACTCTTTTTCAATGGCACCCGATGACAGGGCAATGGGCACAAGTTGGAACAGAGGAAGTTCCACTTAAATCTGAGGAAAAACCCCTTTGCTGTGCGGGTGCCAGAGCAGCGGCCCAGGCTGCCCAGAGAGGCTGTGGAGTCTCCTTCCCTGGAGCCATTCACACCCCGCCTGGACGCGGTCCTGTGCCCCCTGCTCTGGGGGTGCTGCTCACGCAGGGGGGCTGGACAAGATGATCTCTGGAGGTCCCTTCCAACCCCTACCGTGCTGTGATTCTGTGAATTTTGGAGGAAAATGTTCACATGCTTTAATGGTATATTGCAATGCTGTCTGGCTGCAGCATTAGTTGCCTTTTCCCTTCCAACCCCTACCATTCTGTGATTCTGTAATGACAGTGACTGAACTCTTCAAAAATTAAAACTGCTTGTTGATATTTTTAATTTAGTTCTCTTGTTCCCACACTGGTATGAAAACTTTGCTGATTTTGGATGCTGCTGTTTAATGCTGCTGAAGTAATTAATGGTAAAATGAGCTTTGAAGTATGTATTGCTTAAAAGCATAAGCCCGTATCTTCCTTTAAAGTGTGTTCTGTATGGGAAAATTATCAGAAATTTCCACCTCTTAAACTGGGGAAAGAAGTGATACCATACCATTCTTGTCCTTCATTAGATAACATCAGCAAAGTATGTAATATGTAATGAATGAACTACATACATGATTCATGTTAGAAATCTTAAACTGTTTTACTCTGTAAGCACAAAATCTATTTTAAAATTCTCAGTTTGTGAAGCATATCAAATTTTGTTGTCTTTCATAAACAGATTACAGGTAGATCTCGAATCTACTGATCTTTAGTTTAACTGCTAGTACTTGGGCTAAGGAAATAATTCTGAAATCCCTCTGTCGACCTGTTCTTGAAGAAGGATTTGATGCATGTTTACCCAAGCAATTAGTGAATCTTGGGTTCTTTTGTGAGTGAATAACCAAGCAGCAGAGGAA
Source organism: Anhinga rufa (assembly GCA_013400875.1). Taxonomy (NCBI): domain Eukaryota; kingdom Metazoa; phylum Chordata; class Aves; order Suliformes; family Anhingidae; genus Anhinga; species Anhinga rufa. Next base: position 6,162 of record VZTV01052657.1, read on the forward strand.
CCCTGAAGTAGGAAAGATGCTGGGTCACAAAACAAGCTGAGATTTCAGTGCTTAAACAGGTTAGCATCTGGTGAGGCCCTGCTAGATGTTACTCTCCTCCATTAGACTGAGGTGCTACAATGTCTTTTGAGACTTTGATTTTGAAGCTTGTTAATGGCTTCATTAACTATTAGAAGGGTTGAAGCAGCTGTTTGATGGACTGGACCTCTAAGAAATCATTACTAAACATTCTGTAACAGAAAAATGTGCTTCTCTGGTCTGCAAGAATTCCTCATTGCATCAGTAGAATACTGGATTTACATTACAGCAGTTTAAAAATTGGGTAGTCCCTTACACCAGGCTTTATCAAGAAAGTTAGAAATTATAGTGGTATTATGGGTAGAAATAACACAGCAGAAAAGTTTGCAAAAACACTCTTACAAACCAGTCTGAACAGAAGAAAGAACAATGTTGCTGTTTTTTACAAGTTGTCATCTATGTGTTTAATTAAGATTAGTGAAAAATGTCACAAGTCTAAAGAATCCAAATAACTGTAAATTGTTGGATATTGAGTGGGTTGGAGTTAATATCGATATTAATTTTAACTGCTAGATAAAGAATGAGTTACATATCATGACAGTAAAAAAAAGATTTTGTCAGCTAGAATGAGTATCTCTTCACAAAGCTGTACTGTGCAATGTCAATACTGTCAATAATTATTACGGAATATTGAAGTAGCTGGCTTTTGTGAGTTAAAACAATAAATGTTTTGTGCAGATAACGTGAATATGTCTTCAACTGAGTATACGTATGACTAATTATGGAAACTCTTGCAGGCACTTGTCGGATCCTCTGCTGTCAGCTAAGAAATCAGATAAATAGCTAAGAATTCTTTTTAAAGTTTCAACAAGATTTTTTTCTCCCTTCAGAGATCTTGCCTTTTATGGCAATTAAGAAATTTAAAACTACATTAATGAAATAAATCTTTATGTAGATCATTTAGATTTTGCATGAGGATGGGGTGCTCAGGTTAAATCTTTAGATACCATCCATGATTGTTTATTGAAGCGGCCAATCAGAGAAACCAGAAAAAGAAAAGCAACTGTTAACTTCTTCCTGAGGAATATTTAGGATCTGCTTCAAAACAGCAATCAGAGAGCACCTCTGTAATGGTGACTGCAATGTCAGTGATCATTCAGAATTCATATTGGGGCAATGGAAACCAAAAGATCCATTACACTTGTGCTCAGAAAAGTTATTTAAAAAAAAGTAAATAAAGTAGAATCCCTGCAGGTGGCATAGAGACTATTCAAAGACATCATACTGGAAACTTGAGGCAAATGCATGTCATTTATCGAAAGGAGATACAAAGATAAAAAGAAAGATGCCACAATTAAACAGGGTGGTAAAAAAGGCTCATAGGAAAAAGTAAGCATTCTTGAAAAAAGTTTACCTTGTATCTAGAGCAGACAGGTTAAATGTAATAGTCTGAGGCATATAAAAAATAATCTGAAGAGCAACTTGTAGAAAATATTAAAAAATATTAATAATTTTACAAATGCATTAAAATCTTGAAGCCTCCCAGAATGCCTGTAGGATTAGTAGGTTCTTAGAAATAGCAGGAGGGTCCATATAAGATGAGGCCACAGCAGGAAAAGAAAAGATTCTTTTTGATAACTTCTGCTGTCGGAAACCCTGGAGAAAATTCCTATGCTGGAAGTTTACAGGCAATGGTTCAGAGGGTTTAAGTCAAATTTAAGTGTTGTAAAAGGAATTTGTTAAAGGAAAAACAGCAAAATGTCAGGACCAGATAATGCATACCCAAGGTCCTCGAGAAACTTGAGGATGAAACAGCCAAATTGCTGAATGTAATGTGCAGCTTTTTACTTAAAATTGCTTAGGTCCCAGCTGACTGCAAGTGGGCTGATGTCATGTCACTTTAGGAAAGTTCCCAGGAGAGCTCTAAAGAATTCTTGGCCAATAATCATGACTTTCATAGCAGGCAAGTTGGTAGAAATCGTAACAAACATTAACATGACTCATTTCAGTGAAAGATGATGTTTTGGGGAGGAGTCAACACTACTTTTGTTTGTGAGTCTTGCATCAAACATAATTATGAGAATTTTTTGAAGGACAGCAAGTTTGTAGATAATAAAGATCCATCTGATACAGTCCGCTTGGATTTCTAAAAGGCAAGATTGGAAAAGGGAAGAGAGAGAGGTAACAGTGCTAATCAAAGTTGTTGGAAACTCTTTCATACAAGGCACTATGAGGGCTGCTATGGGGAAAGTTAACTCCATCCCAGCCAGACTCTATACAATGGGCTGTGCCTGCAGCGTGGAAAAAGATATCTATAGGGAGGATATGACAGTGGTCTGTGAAATCATGAACGGCAGAGAAAGCCATAATAGGCATGGGGTATCAGATGTTTGACCCTGCTTGAGGTGGTATGTATTTTAAGCTATGAAATTTCTTCAAGTAAGACGTTGCAGGTGCCAGACGTTTAAGGAAAAAAAATTCATTGAGAGCTATTAAATACAGTGTCACTTTGAGGAAGCACTTGAGCTGCAGATTGCTGGGTGCTGGGAAGGTTCAGTTTTCATTTCTCTGAAAGATTTTTTTTTATTTCTCTGTAGGAATCTTCTGTTGACTTGTTGAAAATGGAATACTAGGATAGTGTCTGGTCTGATCCAGTGTAGCTAGTTTATATTCTTGTTTAAACCAGTAGGGCAATGTTTGTTACTTCTTTTGTAATTTAAGTGGATATTCTTGATTGCAATTGCATACAGAAGAGGAGAGAAGAAAGCATAGGTAAATTAATAGTTTTAAAGTCATAATCTGTTGTTTTAGGGTTTTTTCATTTAATCAGAGATTATTATGTTAATAAACATAATTATGTTTTTTTGAACTTACATGAATGAAAATAACAATAGCCAAATTCCCAATATAAACCTACCTTATTTTAACATCATTATAAAGAATCTTTTGGCTTGTATCCCTAATGATTAATAACTAACTTTTGTCTCAGAGCAAACTTGAATTCAGAAGTAGGCTACGCAGTTCTCTCTTACTGTAAATTTGCTTTGAAATTCCATTAATACTTTTACAAAATGTTATTCTGTAGATCCAAATTCTAAATCTAACGTTTAATTTTGCCAAATGTAGTTCACAGTTCTCCATGCCCCAAATAAGTGTAAAGAATGAGTCAGAGGTCAGGAAAAAAGAGGTGGACTTAGGCTTGAGGCAGTTGAACATTACATTGGAGAGCTGAGTTTTATTTTGACTTTGTAATTGAAATTTCTTTGTGTATGTGAGGTCCTTGGTGAGTCACTAAACTGTAATTTCTCCCAAGTGATTACTAATTGTATGTGTGTTTTTTGGTTTGTTGTTCTTCCTCCCCTCCCCCCGATCCTGAGCCTATGGATCTGATTTGTGGTAACGGTAACCACTCTTTGCTGTAGCCAGACTATCAACCGTACTTTGAATGCCTAATATCTATGTAAGTGGTGAAAAAAACCTAAACATTCAGTTAGATAGCCAAATTTAGCAAGATTCTTTTTAATTATTTTTTTTATCTGAGTTACTAATCAGTAAAGCACTCCATTTTTTTTACAAGCATTTTGTCACTAATTTTGTAAGAATGTTTGTGAATATTCAGGTGTTATCATGGTAAGCACTATACCAAAGCCAGAGGAAGTAAAAAATAAAAATAAAATTGTTGAGAGGTTTTGAACTGCATTCAGCAAGTATGGGACCATAAACTGCATAGAAGCAGAGTACCGTGCTCTTTCTGTGGACCTGATGTGTTGTCTTTCAGGTGTGGCAACTCACACTTGCTATATTCCCTGTTGATGGACAAAATTTCTGTCTCTTTTACCCATCTGTAAATCCCTTAAAACTAAGTCTCAGAATTTTGACAGTGAGTGTGTTTGCTTCTTTTTCTATTTATATACACATTAGCATGATATTTTCTAAACATAATTATTGCATCAAACTTGAGGCTACCTTATGAGACTGAGAATTTCAGAGATACATTTTCTACATAGAATTTTGAAAAAAGCTTTCCATTCGCTTGAATAAGTTATGATGAGCTACTCACACGCATCAGCAAAAAGGAATGTGACAGCTAATTAATTATCTGCTGCAATAGAACAAGTTCTCAGTCATGAATTGAAATTTTTGTTTATAATACATCAGCACGTGGCAGTGGTACTGTGATCCTAAAACATTAACCACAGTGTTTTTAATGTCTAGAACACTGTGAGTGCTGCTTATATACTATACAACTCTATTACAAATATATATGTATATTATACTATACATTACTGTATGGCAGATTTTGATATATTTCAAGTCAAATATTAGAGTTTCATGCACAGTAAAGCACTGTGATGCTTTTAAGAAACCCACATTTATGCTTTGCAGTTTTGCTTGAAATGTTACAATACGAACAGCCCTCAACTCACTTCCGTTGTAGGTGATTATCATAAAGGCTTTCCTTTTCCCACAATCATTTGTCTTTTCTCCAGGTACAAGCTGGATGTGTTCAGGGAAAATAATCAGTGTAGATAATTAGAGATATGCCATAAATTCTATAGTTGATTAGACTTTTTAAGAGTTATGTCTTGTTTTGTTTCAGGGTTGAAAGTACGACGAGAAAGGATCATTTTGTGGTTGTAATAGCTGAATGACAAAGAATCTTTGTCTGATACAGTGTTGTTATGCTGATAACCGGTCTATTTCAATTGTCTTTCTGTATTGGTCTGTCTTTAAAATATTTATTATAATGCCCTCATCTGTCTTGGAGAAGATGGAGAAGGGCTTTCTTTGATAACATTATAGAAAACTCATTAGAAAACTATGTTCACTGTTTGGAGGGTTTGCAGTAAAGAACATATGAGGTCACACTAAATGCGTGGAATAGAAAGAAATACTGAATTGTTTCTTTACTTGAAATGGTCTAAGTTAACCTTTTATCCCATAATCATTTAGACATGGAGGTGGTATGTTACTATGGCTTGGCTAATTTATGATACATCAGCTGTTCTGCAGTAATTGCCGATGGATTTGCTTTTATTTCCAGTGTAGTAATACATGCCCAGTGTATTTTCTCTGAGGGGTGATAACTTGAAGTATTTTGTTTTTTAAAAACGGTAAGAGGCTTCAGATGGAGCAGCTGAAAAGTAGCAGCTTGCACCACACTAATTGCCTAATGGATGGGTCTGAGAGGGCATAATGGTTAGAAAAACGTCCCACTTCACTGGGATAGATTCAACTCTCTGTGAAACTGCAGCAATTCTCATATCTTGAGTAATGCATTATCAACCTATTTCTACCAGTTGAAAAACCAGGTAATTCACCTTTCCTGGAGTTAAGATATTGAGAGCTTTGGATTTATTGGATTTCTTCAAAAGATTATAATAATTTTAATGCCTTTATTACTTTATTAATAACTTCCAAGAGTTTCTTTCTTTACAGTACTACAAAGAAATCTGGGTTACCGCTTGCACAGCACAATGTTGAATGGGTTGATTTAATTTATTACAATATTAGGAATCTCAGCATTTGTCTTTGGTTGAGTACAGGTTCAGTTAACATAATTTCTATTCCCTTGATTTGACCCAATAGTTTAATCTGCTGACTGACAGTTTTAAACTGATTATAAAAGTCTCTTGAGCTGTTTTATTTATTCATAATATTTCACTGTTTTACATCTATTCTGAAGATTTAGGTTAAAATTGCTGAAGTGTAATGAATATCTAGTTGGAGAGCTGTCTCCGGTGCTGTGGCAGGCAATTTCTGGCCTTTGCTCCAGTGGCAACCAAGTTTTTCTAAGTTGTGAGTGAAAAACAGTCTCCCAGCCTTTACTGCCTATGTTGGTGTAAAGGTGCTGTTCAGAGTGACAGATTTTTACCTGCTCACTATGTAGTATGCTGATTTTTCAGCAGTTTAACTTCCTTTCCTTTCCCACCAGCCTGTAGCAATTTGGTTTAAGCGTTTGCCTGTTAGTAGTATTAAAAAAAGTCAAATTTGCATCTTTTACCACCAGTAATCATTTTCTATACAGACTGATGCTGCAGTAATGAACCAGTTATGAGAGGGCAACTCATAAATATAAATAGTCCCATTTTACAAGTATTTTGCCAAGGTCAGTGGGAGAGAGGAGGGAGGTCAGAAGTAGCTCCTTAGTCACAATCACATCTGGAGCTGAAACAAACTCTGTCTTTGTCTGTAGAAATTTGGCAGTGTTTTAGAGTTGCCAGAGTTTAGATGCTAAAATCTGGGACAATGGCAGAGAACTAAACTGTGCATACATAGATTAACTGTGCATGGAAATTACAATTTATCTGCATAATAACCACTTTTTCTGGATGCCCCGTAGCCTTGATTTCTGCGTGTTAGGAAAAACAACAGTTATCACAGAAATACAGGAAAAGCCATACTCTATATGCTTTTCATAAGGCATTGGATTTGACCACTAGAACATAACATCTTAATTATACAGGACATCTGGCCATCCTGTGAGGTTCAGTCTGCATTTTTCCCTCATCACAGAAGCAACATTAAGGCATCAGCAAAAGAATTATTTGGATACAGTGATTATTGTTCAAGTTACCACTACTGGCACTTGTTTTTGACCTCTAAACTTGTTTCTGCTTGGCAGTGGCTTTTAGTATTGTTCAAGTGCAGACTGGTGTCTTCTCAAAGAAAAAATATTTTTTTCTCTTATCTGTCAATCTGTCCACTTGAGTAGTCTCTGTTATCATAATATTATAAAATGCGACTCACAAATTGCCTCTGAGTGGAGAAAAAAAAATATGTCTGCAAGTTCGAGAAAAGGGTGGTGCTTGTATGATTCTTTTTGCAGTTTCTCAGTTTAATACTGGATTTTAAGGAAACTGTTTTGGGAACATAAGCCCTTCAAGGAAAGAAGGCACAGATTGTCTTTAAAAAAAAATTAGTAACTCAAGAGGACAAAAAGTTTATATTATTGCCACAAAGAACACCACAGCAGAGGGACATGGTGGTGGGCACTTTCTAGAAAGTATTTTCCAGCCAAAATAGTCTCCATTTTTTTAATGTGTACAGCAGTTATTTTTCTTCCTTATCCAACATGTCAAACTGATGGAGTACATAAACTTTTTCTATAATTACTGACCAATCTTGTAGTTTCACTGAACAAATATTTTATATTTGACAGTCATTATATATAATCAGTCTAGAATAATGCCATAAAGAGGAATCACTGAATATATGCTTGAGGAGTGAGATCATCAGCCCTTAGCTGTCAGCTGATGAATAAACTAAGCATTGCGTCCTCCTGCCTCCTGAAACATTCCCACAGGTTTGAAGTACTGTTTGGATATGAGACTTATCACTTCCCAAATTCAAGGCCTTTTATGTTACAGTTCAGCATAAAGCCATGGTGCCATATAGATTTGGGAAACTTCAAGTACTTCTAAATTACCTAATGGCCATGGTGATACATGTCTGAAATGACAGATAAATGGGTTTAGTTTTTTTCTGCTGCATCAGATGAGGAGTGGTTCATAATCTGCTGTTATCTGAGCTGGAGTGAAGGCAGGAGCAGTATTAGCTTCCTGTGGGCATCGTCTGCCCGGTGCAGTGGCCTTAGCACGTTACTGATCAGTCCAGAGAGAACATTAAGCTACTCGAGTTATTTGATTTCTGGTATCTCAGGTAGTTTGTCAGAATGGTAGCTTGAAAATAAGATGCATCCTTAGACCTTTAGAAGTTTCAAATGATAAAGCTATTTGAATTCAGTGTTCAATAGTTGTATATAAGGTTATGACCAGCACGGATATTACAGCATGGCACTAGCCTCAGGAATATCAGAAGCTCTGGCCATTTTGAAGTAGGAAAGCTTTTCAGGAACTTCTTTGGGAAGGGCATTATTTGCGTGCTTCCAAAAAGGTTCATTCAATGATGAGAAAGCCATAGTGTGATCCATGTGGATCTAATAACTATAAGCCATCAAGTAATTTTTTTAAAAAAATATTTTGGATCAATGCAACAAATAGTGGAAAAGGACTGGTGGAAGGAGGTATTGGAATTTTTAATTAAAATTAAGAAATTGATGATGGAGAAGTCACCCTGTAGGCTTTTTCTGTATATTTTTATACCACTGGAAATATCTATTGGTTGCATTTATTTTGTGTTTTAACAGCGAGTATTTATATCCTCCCTTTTTTTTAAATTCAAAATGTAATGCTTGGCATAGAAAAGCAAACAAGGCAAAAAGCTCCTATTCAAGCACACATTTTTCAGTGGTGTGGCCTCTTAAGTGGTGTGTCACTATCCCCCCAAAAAGATCATAACTAAGAAATTAATTTCTATCCTAATTCTAAAGTTATTCAACGTGTTCGGGTGTGGATGTACAAGCAAATTATTGTAACTTTTCCACAAAATATGATGAAGGGAAAAAATATTGGAACTCGCTCAAAATTTAAAGGATCTGTTTGATCTCATCTGGGACTACAGACTTGCTCTGCACCAGTCTCAGTTGGGCAGTTCACAGACTCATACAATGGTTGAGGTTGGACAGGACCTCGGGGGGTCGCCTGCTCCAACTCCGCTGCTCAGGCAGGGCCACCTAGCACCAGTTGCCCAGGACCATGTCCAGATAGCAAATGATGGACTAAATGTAGCTTTTTGTCTGGGAAAAATAACAGGAAAGCTATTCTTGTGGATTTTTCTATAATAGACTAGAGATTTTATTCTGTTCATTACTTCATATGAAGATCAAACACAACATAGCTAGAAAAACTAGCAGAATTACTAAATATTTTCGATCTTTATTTTAAGCATTAATAATTTGGTGGTGATGGTCTATTTTAGGGAGGTTGTGCAACTCAAAACATACAAAAGATAGGTAGATATAGATTTTTAAAAATATATTGGCTATTACATTGAAAAACTAACTGATAAAATTTATTCAACAGGTTTCTATTGAAATGAGGTAGCGAGGCTTAAAATGTGTCTTTGTAGAATAAAGTTCATTTCTGCCGTAATACTTTTGACCATCCTCAGTTTGTAGCACTTTGATTTTCCTGCAAATATTTTTGTCATTGTTTTAATGTCTTTAAACATACACGTCTGCATCAGGAGGGATGGGGAGTAAATAAAAATAATAAAAAAAAGAGCTTGGCACTATTATAGATAAAACATATTGGAAAATAATTCTTTAGTCATTTTATACACTTAAGTTGTAATATTACATGTGACTCATGTAACTTTCTTTTCACTTTTCAAGTTAAAACTTGATCCTTGCTCAAATGGACTTCATTACAAAAACTGAAATCCTACTCTTTTTACAGATTATACAAACCACATTTATATTGTATAAAAATGCATTTTTTTTCTTTACTTATTATACAAAACGATTATTTATGGGTTTAAACTGCCCATAAAAATCAGAAGTACTGTGAAGTGGAATGGAAAATTTCATAGCTGTGCCCTGGTATGGCTGACTAAAAATGTTCATATGGCCCTTCAAGCACTTGTAGTATGTTAGTGTCTGACAAATGGCTTCTTGTTCATTAGATGGTCTAAAATGGTCACTCCTCAGCTGATACTTTATCATTGTATTACTGCCATTACTTAGTTAAGTACATTACAGGCCTCACTATACGCATTTCTGTCCTGTTGGGTTCACTTGCCTCTCCTGGCAAGTGTTTATACTATGTGTATAAATAACATGCGTACAGGAGGTTTTTCTAAGTCAGTTATTAGTTGGGTAAAACTTGTGTCATAAAAGTTTGTAGAGTTATTGTCTGCCTAAATATTTTAAAAAAGTTTTTATTGGTTTTATTTCATTACTTAAAGGTGGAAAATGCGTTTGTAAGTATAGACAGTGCAATCAAAAGATATTAAGGCTTACAAAGCTAAATTTAGGATGGTACAAGTAACAAAACTGGACTATGGCTGAGGTCAGAGATAGCTACTGTCCTTATCTGAATCTGAGGGGTAACTGCAGGGCCTCAGCATTTCTGTGGGATAGGGGAATACAAAGATGGTGCAGTGGCAGGAGAGAGTCTGCAGCTCCTTTACATCCCTTAAATGTTCCTGGGGAGGTTGCCTGACACTTTATCATGTCATTCTCAATTTTGACATTCTAGGTTCATGCAACAGATAGATTGTATTTCATTTTTTAGAAATTAGTAGAGCAGAAAGAACAATTCCTGTAAGGAACTGTAAGAACAAATCCTGTAGAGGAAGCAGTATTTTTAGTCAGTAAATAATATTAGAGGTATAATATGTATTTTAGCTCAATTTTCAAAGAAAGTGAAGCTTATATGATTCTACCTTGCGGGCAGAAAGGTGCAGGAGAGTGTGCTGTCAGTATTTGCCTGTTTATCTGTCCCCTCTTGCCTGCTAGTTTTTGAACCTTGTTGCATCATTTAAAAAAAAATGTATAAAGGAGTAGTTATTTTACTGATAATCCAGTTCCTGTAAGTTTGGGGATTGTAGGTATTAAAGATTTAATTGTAAGTTTCTGTGTGAGCTCTGCTATTTGATAGAGATACCTGTGGGAGAAAGACCTCCCAGACGTTTTAAGTGCATGGCAATATCAATTTAAATTTTTAGTGCATTTTTTCCAACTGTTTCCTTTTGCTTTTTTTACCATACAATATTTCATTAAATGAATTTTGGAGCATTCATATTGAATTTTTGTTTGTTAGCTTTCTCACTTTAATGGTGAACCCGTTCTGAAAGATTTGCTAAAATTATGAGGAGCAGAGTTCCTTTCTGTAAATCTTTAACTACATCGCAGATACCAGGTAATCAAGCAGGGGTTTCCCTTCTGCCATGTTATCCTGAGGTTTCTAAAGATGTGGAGTTCTTTATGGTTCTCTCTTATGCCAGCTGCTCCTTGTCTATTCTAAACATGTCTTGTCGAACCAGGTAGCTTGTTTGAGTAGGTGTATGACTGTTACGTGCCTCTTTGAAGTTGTTTACATTGTTGGAATTAAAGTTTACCAAACCAATTTTGATCTTATGATTTCTAATACACTACTTTATTAAATGTAGTTGTAATTAATCTTTTTTTATTTTTGCTACAAGTGCAAACAAATTACTAGGCTTTATGAATAATTTTATCTGTTTTGGGGGAGGAGGGAGAAAGTAGGAAGGCAGAGAGAGGATTGATTTAGGCATCTCCTCAGTTTTTCTAGTTTTGAAACCAAAATGTAACTTTTATACACTTATTTGGGGAGGTACTGTTGGGATAGAGCTTGTAACAGGTGTAGTTGTATTCTTCAGTTTAGAATATCTTCTACTGTAGTGATGGCTGCCAAGCGGTGATACCATAATAATATTTAGGCAAACAACTATTCCTGCTATGTTAGGAAACAAAACAGAAATCCACCACCAAATAAGGCATATTTACATGTTTAATAATGCTTCTGGTTTGATTTTTCTACTATGCCTATGGATTAGTGTGTGTTCTCTTTATAAACCTGGAGATAGTCTTCTAATACACATCTTCCAGTTAATCTGTCAAAATACAAAGTGTGGACTGCTTTTAGCTCTAACATAGCCTGACTTTTTCCTGGTGAAGAGAAGGCACCCTAGAGATTGAAACATGTGCAGACCTTTATTTTCATGTATTTTGACAATTAGTGAAAACTCGCTGTGAACAAAAGAGCATTGAAAAAACTAATTTGACATGATACAACTGTCAAAACTTACTCAAATGTGCTCAGCTTGAATCTTGCTTGCTACATGCCAAAAAAATAACCCTGGCTGCTTTTCAGTTCATGGCTGGAGAGGATTTCTTTATTACATTCTTAAATTATTAATTTTTTTAAGAATAAAATATATGAAACTCAGATGGTAATATTTGAAAGAAGACAATAGAAATAATGTTTGTTTTAACTCCCTCACATATCACCTAAGTAGGGTAAAATAGTGTTACTTGCATAAAAAATTACCTACTCTCATTTCTTGAATAAGTACCCTCTGCTTTTAAATGAAAGGTAGCATTGCGCGAGTCTTGGGACTTAAGCAGTTATTTAATATATCTTCCTGCAATTTAAATATTGTAATTTGGTTTCATGTTTTTAAAAAAGCTTGCTAGCTTTTAGGTGAAATTTAATTTCCCACTTTATCTTGTGTAAAAGCTGCTAAGAAGGAAGGATCAGGTGGTGCTGCTGCATCTGTACACTGTAGTTGAATGCTGCGAGTTCCTTCAGGCTTTCTCATACTCTCTCAGCCCTGTTCTGAGCCCCAAGATTCAAAAATGCTTGCATAATTGGGTACTGTTTTGTGACTTATTAATTGCTGTCTTGGGTATATAGTTGCATGTGAGCCAGATTGGCTACTTTCCCAGCTTGCATCACTGGCAGCTGTTTTGCTTGAGGCAGATGGTTTGTAAGAGAAGCACCCATAAATTAGGGCATTGCTACTTTTTTCAAACCGTTCTATGAGAGAGAACCTGATGAGATGACGTTTTAAAGTGGTTTTTGGACACCCTGCTGAACTTCTTTGTAAGTGTCTAAATAGCCCATTTTAGTTATCTCTATTTTTAAAAAGAATTTTAGGGCAGTGCAGACACTACAATGCAGTCAGCATGAAAATTTTAAATTATATTAAGAACTATTGGTGATATTTTCTATATGAAAGAAGTTTCTGGAAAAAAAAAAGAATTCATATCAGAAAGAGGAGAGAGCCTTAATACCCTTTATATAATGAGAGTAAGAGCACTTTTAAGGGCAGTGACTAGAGAGGAAATGAAATAGTGTGTGATAGGAAAACTTCAATGGTCCACTCAAGTGTTTTAGACATATTTGTGTGTAACATTTTTCTTTTGGACTTCATGCTCACAATTCCCATGTAAAACTGTAATAGCTAGACTTCTAGAAAACTACTTCTAAAGAATAGTGTGAGACTTGTCTATTTCCTTGTAGGTAAGAATTCTATTATCGTGCTTCTCCATCCATATGTTCATTCTGTAGAGGTACACCTACTGCTGCTTTGGAGACTGGAAAACTTCTTACATCAGCAGGATTCATGGACACACACACACACACAGACCTTGCCTTTCTATGTGTCTCCACACCAGCATAAACCAAAAATCTCATTCTAGAATCATAATTTCTTAAAACCACATAGCAATTTTAAGCCAGAGCAGGTTACTACTTTTGTTGCCTGTTTATTCTTTTGTTCCTGAACTGCTGTATTTTGTTAAAGGAAATTACTTTTGGTCTTTTCTAGTTTGTGCCTCAAAGATTCTTCTTTACTGTTGACCATGCCTGCCATCCTCCAGTGGGTTTTAAGAACAGCCTTTACTCTAGAGACTGCCTCTGAAATTCATGTCTCTGTGTACATCTTTGCAATAAGGCATGCATTTGAGAAACTTGATATTTGATTTAGACTCATACTCTAGGAGATAAAGGATTATTAGAGGAAACATCAATAATTTCTTCCAGTGAATCGCTAAGCTTTCATGCTCTGGTGGCAAGTTGGGAATGTTTCTAAATCTAACTCGGGCCTTGTTAGGACATGCTATAAAGGAGGGAAAAATAGGCTCTGAAAAAGAATTAGTCTCTGACCAAATTTATCTCGGAGAAAATAGTTTTTCCTTCTTCCCTGGGAAAACAATCTCCTTAGGTTGAGCTGTGTCATAGCTTTTGTTCTGCAGTATTGGTCCAAGCTGCCTTTGTACATGGACTACTGCTAAATCTCTGTGTTTCATTGCTGCCTTGTCTTACTGTGAAGAAGTACTTGCGAGCAGCTCTGCTTACAAACTGGCCACAGAACCACAGGCTGTCTGTCCTTATCATGCTGTTACTTCTAAATCGCTTTTTAATTGTCAAAACATTTAAATAGTTTAGCTTTTTTGGTTATGACAGGTGTCTGTTGATTCCCCCCCACCCCCAATATTTTTACTTTTCTTGAAATGCCAGATTTGTTCATTTTACTACTGAGAGGAAATGCTGAGAGAAAATGTAACAGTGGTCCTTCTGCTCTGTTAAACTTGGCATATAATTCCTCTTTGTATGTGCAAAAGATACCGTAGGTATGTGTGTATTCTTTTCAAGGAAAGAAGAAAGTTGGAATCTGAAGATAGATGTGAACTATCTCTTGCTGTAAGTGTTCAAAACAGAATTATTTTTTAAAATAACTAATTTTGGGAGGATGGGTTTTATGTGCTCTCACATAGTCCATAGAGATGAGGTGATTTAGAGCACTCCTAGTTATGCTGCATATAACATAATCTAGAGCAAATATTTCAAACATTCATTCACACATACTCTTAACTAAAATTAGCTTCTGTGAAAAGACTCAGACATTCTCATGAAAAAGTAGGCTCTAGAGTGAACGACTTGGTAGTTATGGGATGGATGTAGAAATTACTACAGTCTGTTCTGTCCTGTGTAAGTAAAGAATAAAAATAGTCCCTTTGGGCCTAATATTTAATAACTTTGACTGTGTGTATCCTGTTTTATCTTCTGCTCTTAGAGCTTAACTTGACTGCTCTTACTTCTTCAGTGTTAAAAGATACTTTCAGCAGTCAGTGGCATAACTGAAGCAGAGGAAACACAGGCAACTGCCATCACAGAGCTGCAAAGTAAGAAGAGTATCCTCCTTGTCTGTGATAACCTGGAGTTAGTAATAGGTCTTTAATGAGTGTTATCAT
>VZTV01052658.1:4430-20927 GCA_013400875.1 Anhinga rufa
CCTGCCTGGACACGGTCCTGTGCCCCCTGCTCTAGGTGTGCCTGCTCACGCAGGGGGGTTGGACGAGGTAATCTCCGGAGGTCCCTTCCAACTCCTACCGTTCTGTGATTCTATGAACCCGAAGAGGAATTACTTTTTGGAGTGAAAGTTTTAAAATCTTGCAGGGTAATTTGCCTTTCAGCTCATTCAAATGCTCCTATTAGCTCAGGTGACAGAAGGATTGCTTTTTGAATCCAAACTTGGACTGAGTCCCAGTAGAAACCACACACTGGTGAGCAATTACAATCTTAAGATGGTCTTAGACTGAACTGGGCTTGTTGCGATACAGGGCTTGTGCTGTAAGGTCATTCTGCTTGAGCAGCCCTGTGTGAGCTGTGTTGGAGGAGCAAAGCATTGCAGAGAGCTACTTTGGGGTCTATATCCAATTAGAAAAAAAGTTTAAGATCTTGCAGCAGATCATGAGCATGCTGTTAGATTCACTTACTTGTTTCTCACTGGAAGGCCGGTGCCTGAATTGTTTTGGACAAAATAGTGTGATTTATTCTTATTTTTTTTTAAATACAGCGATCACAGCGGTAGCTGTCACTCTGACAACTGCCTGGCTGAGGTCCAAGGAAGGTCCGATGTACTAGAACATCAAGAAAGTTTGTGATTTCTTTTCAGGTCCTTTGTTGCTATTCAAGAAAGATAATTTACCAACTTTGCTACTCTTTCATGACTCACTGCTTTATAAAGGGATATTCATTGCAGAGCAGTAACAGAGCCACCAGAGTACTTTGCAACCCTATGTAAGTGTTCAGCCTAAACCACAAAGACAGTCCTTAAGCAGTGCAGTTCCAGGAAATGGTAACTTTTTTCCTACCTGCACAAAAAACCTCAACCCTTGGCCAGTCCCCACAAGGAACTGTAATGAACAAGAACAGGTTATGTTGATGCCTGGAATTTTTTCCACTGACACTTGCTCTGCTCTTTGGCTTTCCCAGCTACTTGGAGTGGAGCACTGAGCTGACACTGGCAGGCAGGGCTCTGGCTGGGCTGATTTTTATTAGCTCTACCTCTGCTCTGGGGAGAGGTCAGGGAAGCTTGCTCTTTCTGGTTAGGCTAGCCTGTCCTTGTAGTGTGTTTCCCAGACTTGATCCCATGTGGTGGAGGTCAGAGTGCTTGTCCAGGCTGTGAGGGCCTAAGTGCAGTTCTCCCCTCGGACGGAGTGGAGTTGAGACTGTCATCTACTTTCTCAGTGCCAGGGAGTGAAGTATTTTTGAAGTATGGGAGGTTGAGAGCTCTTTCACTTGGTATAGTGTAACTCACACACCTCAGGGAACTAGGAGTGGAGTGCAGGTCATGGTTTTCTGTGCATAGGGCCTGGTAAGGTAGCTGTGATAAGGCACTTCCCTAAATACCTAGTTTATGCACCCTATTGCTGTTCAGGTGTTGGGAATCTAGCAGCTCTAGACTAGAAGCCATCTAAACCATCAAGACGTGAATCAAGTCTTTATTAAAAAGCACATATTTATGTATCGGGAGAACTTTGTTGCAAGAGACTGAGATGTCTGGGGATATAGGCATTGCCAGGGCTAGGTGGAAGCTAAGCAGCAGTTTTGAAAACCTGTATTTTGGATGGGGCCACCAGGTTTCTCCTGTGAGTCCAGCCCCTAGTAGAGCAATGGCTGTTTGCTGTAGGGCCCGTTGAAGATACCACCCAACACAAAAGGACTTCAGTGGAGGAGGCCAGGGATGCGGTCTCCCCTCTCACTGTTGCACTGTTTGTTTGTGCCTCTTCATTGATGCCCTTGGGATTGTGGCCAAAGTTTCAACTTTGTGGCCCAACTGCATACTGTGAAGTCTGTGCAAGAATAAATAAGCCTGCCTGTAAACAGATGAAACCTTGGCTTAACTATGATGCACTTCGCTAGTTTGTGACTCTTTCCTCTTATTAAATCTGTTTCATTCTTCTGGGACCCATTAGTGATAAGAATACAGTGTTAGCTTTGTTTCCAGCACGAGGCAAGCTCACATCAGCTACCGACTCCATAGTAAGGCATGTGACTGCACTCGTTAGTGAAATTTGAAAGGACGAAGTGTTTCATCCCACTGCTGTCATGTGGTGGGCTGACTTCAGCCCCCTGCTGCTGAGGGCATTGATCAGGCTTTCTCTGCCCAACAGAGGTCGTGATCTCATTTGTCTGGTTTTGATTTTAAAGTTAAGTTTTCAGGGTGGGTAGGATATAAATCCCTGTTACAGTTTAACTGTCTTTCGTAAAATTGGAATGGGTCTTAAGTTGGTCCACATTCTCTATAACGGATATATTGTGATTTGGTTAACGGTCAAAACAGAACTAGCTATATCTGGAAGTCAGCAGGCCTGGTGAAATATTCGCTGAAATATATATTGCTGTTATAAGCTCGTAATTGTAAAGTCACAGGAGCACGGGGCTCTGAAATGTCGTAATGAGAGAGGTGAAAATAATGCTGGTGGCTCTGGGCTGGCAATCTTGTGAAGCAATTCATTTGACATAGTACATTTTCAAGTCTGGTATGACATGGATGCTGTCACAAAACGCAACACCTACCGAAGAGATTGCATCACTACAAGGTTAAAAATGTATTTATTCAGGAATACCCTATAGTTCTGCTTTGGTTGTAAAACTCTCATGAGCTCTTAAAGCGATGTTAATATTTTTAAAGATGTTTATATGATTTAGTAGATGCTTATTACATTCTGTCATGATTCTTTTCTGAATTGCTGCATATTCTGGTAGTGTGTACTTTTTCTTTTTTTTTTTCCCAGTAATCCACAAGAAGCTTGGTTGCTTCAAGCCCAAGTATCTAGGCCTTGATTGCCCTTCTACTTTCACATTCATCCAACTGTATTTAGGAGTTTGGAGTGGAACATTTAAAACGCTAATTTAAAAAAATGCTTCCTGTAAGATCATTATCTTGAATTTATCAGGAAACAAGAACTCTGAAATCATGGCGGGGAAACCCAAGCTGTACTACACCAGGGGAAGAGGGAAGATGGAGTCAATCCGATGGCTGTTGGCAGCAGCTGGCGTTGAGGTTTGTACTTTTTTTATGAAGTGATCAGATTAATCTGTGATTAGGTGTTCTTTGGAAAGGTTTCCCACTTGCATCTGTGCTCAGAGATATGCACAACATCACATATTGCGCTGCAGAATCCTTAGATTCAGTCCTATACTCTCTCATGTTGTATTTAATGTATTCTTTGAGCGATAGTTGCGCATAAAAGGATTTTAACATGCAAAGAGGATTGTTGTCATTTTTGAAACATACTTTAAGCTGAGATCTTAAATTGTTGCTACAGACTAAAACTGTGTATCTCTGACTTTTTCTGAATTCTCATTACTTCCCTGTGTCTCATGCTGTCCTCCACTGAAAGATCATGCATACCACGTGAAAAACTTTAGAACATTATCTCCAAACAAATTGGTTTTTGTTCTTTGGGTCAGGACCCAAGTAGGATAAATCAGCAGAGCTGCCCTGAAGGCAGTAGGGGAGCTATCTAGATTCATATCAGCTGAAAACCAACCTAAGGCATCTTAATTTCTACACTCAGTTTCAAAGCACCGTATTCAAACAAAAACTTTTCTCAGAAACTATTTTTACTCCATTGGAAATAAAAGGCTTTTTTTTTTAATTCAACACTGTGAATGTTGCTGACAGAGAAGCTGCAGAGCACGGCTGCTGAGGAAACAAACGTCTTGCCCTCATTCAGATGTTCTCATTTAAAAAGAAAATGCCAGCAGGGAGAAAGAGGGAGTTAAATGCTGTGTAACAGAGGCATAACTTATTAAAAATGTCTCAGTATTTCATGTGGCATCAGCTGCTTTTAAGTGAATGATTTGATGTCTGTTAATTGTTCCTGCAGGCAAGTAGACTGGTCTTGATAACGAGGATGCTTCTCTTGAAGTGTAAAGCATTGTGCATTGCTGGGGGGTTGGGGACACTAGAGTCCTGAGTTATTTGCTGGAGCAGAGATGAAGAATAGGAGTAGGGGGTCAACATAATAATGAGAAGTATGGGGAAGAGGTGGAGTCTAACTTCCAGACTTTGTTTCACTTCTCCATTGCCTTTGGAGTGATGCAGTGGTGTTTTCTATTGTTGCTTTTTAGTTTGAGGAAGAATTCATAGAAACGAAGGAAGACCTAGAAAAATTACGCAATGGTGAGTCTGCAAACTGTACCCTAAACATAAATTTACACCAATATAACAAAAGGACAACAGGTGATATTTTTGAAAGACCTCTAATACAATGTGACCTGTAAGGAGAAGATTTGAGACCTGGTTGCTTGCGCATGCTTTCATCCCTCAGAATTGGAAATATCTGTTGTGTTACTGAGTCTCTTTCTCTGATTCAGTGTAGTACTGTAGCAGTCTGAGTAGTTTGCTGCTTTTTCTTCCCAAGATGGATCCCTGCTCTTTCAGCAAGTGCCAATGGTGGAGATCGATGGAATGAAGATGGTGCAGAGTAGGGCCATTAGCAACTACATAGCAACGAAGTACAACCTCTACGGGAAGGACCTGAAGGAGAGAGCCTGGTATGGTAACAGTGCGTACTATCTTTACTAATACTCTTTCATGATTTTTAATATTTATGAGAAGAATATTGCTGTGAAATATCTGCATGTAAAGGTGCATATACATCTGCCAGTGCTTTGTCTCCTCAGATCCAGGGATTGGGTGAATGAACTTTGTGATTGATAAATGATGGTTAATTGTCAACAGTGAGAATGGTGTGGCCACCTTCAGGCTCATTTGATTTCACAGAGATCAGAAGTGCATTAAGTTCCTGGGCAATTGCAGGACCTTAATAGACTAATAAAGGCTAAGTATGCCTTTTTATCTCTTTAAACAGGAAAACAGTAGGAAAAAACTACAGCTGCCTGCAGAAAATGAAGTGTCTCTAAGTGTTCTAATTTCCCTTTTTCAAAATATAAAGAATCTTTCACAGCTGATTTTAAAAAAAAGACATGTTCAGTGGCTTAATGCTACTGAAAGTTAAACCAATATTTTCCTAATATTACTTTACTATGTACACTGTGGATACTTTCCATTGTCACAATTAAAGAGCTAATGCAAAAGCAAAAATCCATATTTATTATTTCTAAAAAAAAAAAAAATCACACAAAAGTTCAGTTAAGTCCTTAACCTAACTGACTACCACTTGCTGTAAAGGCTTTATTCTGTGATAATGGAGGGGCAACTCCAGAGACTGTAGGGATTATAATAGACTGGCAGGTCTGTACTGGCAGTTGGTAGCCAGGATCCTTTCATGATTACACCTCAAAACTATTTTTTTTTTCTCTAGTGAGGTTTGCATACGTGGTCTTTTCTCCCACAGCATAGATGAACAGATTATCAATGGAAACCGGTGTGAATTCCACTTCGAATACATTAGTTGCAGACTGTTATTTATACCTTGCTTTTTGCAGAGCTGCAAGCCCGTTTATAAAGATCTGTGCTTTGAAAAAAAACTGATCTGGAATCAAAGTGGAAGAACAAGAAAACCAGCTACCGTCTTGTGTTACATTTACTAATAAGCATTTTACTTGGTGATCGCTTCAGCACTGTATTTCAGGAAAATAACCAAAATGGCATGTTGAAATTATAAATGTGAAATAAAAATATTTGTTTCAGGATTGATATGTACGTGGAGGGAACAACAGACCTGATGGGAATGATCATGTATCTCCCTTTTCAACCAGCTGACACAAAAGAAAAGAATCTTGCCTTAATCATTGAACGAGCTACGACCAGGTACTTTCCTGTTTATGAAAAGGTAAGTGACAAATCGCCAGTAGTCCACAAAGACAGTAAGTGGGGCACAGGTTCCCCGCCACCCCACTCCCCTGTCCCCACACACCTACTTTCTCTAAGGCAAGTGACAGTACAACTCTGGAACTGTATGATGGAGCCAGTATTCAGCAATGTGAAAAGAGGGCCACAGAATAATTTTGGGCTGATTTCAATACTGAGTATCTTTGCTGTCTTTTTAAAGACGCCTCTGTCATGGATTTGGCTGGTATAGAGTTAATTTTCTTCACTGTAGTTGGTATAGTGCTGTGTTTTGGACTTAGGATGAGAATAATACTGATAACACACTGATGTTTTGGTTGTTGCTAGGTAGTGCTGAAGTAGTCAAGGACTTTTCCAGCCTCTCATGCTCTGCCGGGTGCACAAGAAGCCAGGAAGGGAGGGGGCTCAGCCAAGGGAGCCGATTCAAACTGACCAAAGGGATATTCCATATCATATGACATCATGCCCAGTATATTAACTGGGGGAGTTGGCCGGGGCGGGCAGCAATCGCAGCTCAGGAACCGACAGCGTTGGTCGGCAGGTGGTGAGCGGTTGCACCGCTTGTGATTTTCTGGGTTTTGTTCCTCTCCCTTGTTTTTTTACTTTTAATTATATTATTATTATCCTCATCATTGTTATTATCATTACTATTATTGCTATTTTATTCTAATTAGTAAACTGTTCTTATCTCAACCCACGAGTTTTCTTGCTTTTGCTCTCCCAATTCTCTCCCCCATCCCACAGGGGTGGGGGGAGTGAGCGAGCGGCTGCGTGGTGCTTAGTTGCTGGCTGGGGCTAAACCACGACACCTCAAAGAGCAAATCCTACTTTTTAAACCTAGTTTAGTGGCTGATAGCTCCTAGCATTTTACATAAATGCACTATTTAAATACCTGTGCCAGCGTTCAGAACTTATTGCCTGGAAGTGTAATGTACTCTTGCTGTTCAAAGTTAAATATAATTGTGCTTTATAATTAAGGACCTAATTCTGTGATCTTTCTCAGACCCATTGCTTAATCTGTAATAATCTGTATTATATTTACAGATTATTACTGTCTTTTTTTGAATTGCTATTTGGGTATCCTTAGGTTTGCACAAGGAGGCTCTGCAAATAGGATGTATCTAGCTTAAAAGCATAAAGCAACTATTTACTGGCTAGCACACACGAAAGAGTCAGCCTCTAATGAGTAAGGCATTGATTAGTATGCTTGCCACCCCCACAGAGCACATGAAGAGTCTTTCTTGGCTAGGCAAGAGTTGGTCAGGAAGGGACGGGTTGTTCTTTGCTTCGCCCTGGAACATAGCCTGGGTGTTACTGAGTTGCCATTTTCTACCAACTTGCTGTTTGTTCTGTTGTCTTGTTTTGTTTTTCCCTTTAGGATATTTTAATTTTTGTTGGTGTTAACATGTTCCTGTTTGAGTTGAGCCAGCTGTGATCCTCGTCTCGTTATCTGACTTCTGTTTGTAACTTCACCTTTTGTACCGTGTATGGTTGTACTATCCAGATTTTCTCACAACGCTTTTTCAGAGCGTTAGCAGTCTCCTCGGAAGTCTGTGCCAAACAACACAAAGCTGTGTTGTTTCAGAGCTGAGCCAGGTTTCTAGCTTGAATCCTTGGTTCACAAGCAGCTGAAGTCCATTCAAAAAATACAGGACTTCATGCAATTTCACATGCTTCTTCATTAGAGCCTTAAATTGCACAAGCGAAACCCGCAGAGGCTGCCCTGTGAAAAAAAATTGCACATAAATGACATAAGCCAGCACTCCTGTAATCAAAGTTCATATAGATCCACTACCATACCAGTGGAAGGCTGTGCTGAGGGAGATTGATTACACACATTAATCTTTCAAAGATTTGAAGTCTGATAATGTAAGTATTTAAGTTATTAAAAAATGAAAAACCAAATGTAGACACCAGCATTCTCCAAACCTCTGCCTAGGTGGCATAAACTACTGTTATGATATGTTTTACTGTGTATACTCACTAGAGGAAAGTCTTTAAAATAATCCTTGTTGATTTATGACACAGCTAAACTTTTCCATGATTTTTAGCCTAGTTAATTTTGTTAGAATAATTAATAGTTTTCCTTCTGTACCAGCTGTTTAAGTTGTCCATTGATTCATCTTAGCAGGGTGTTATGCAGTTGTAATATCAGACAGAAAACATCCCTAGCTAAGAGTGTTCACTTTCAACACTCAGCAGCTAGCTAGAGCGGCAAGAGGTAATATAAAGCACCGCAGGCAATCTGGTTCCGACCCTCTGTTCGGGAGTTTCTGTATGGCTTTGATAGACAAGCTGTGGTGGACTTTGTTAGAGCAGTATAGGAAATAACTACGTGAAGGTATCAGCCTTGCCTCTGTTAGGTTACTGCCTCTTTTATAGTAAAATTGGTAGATGGGACTGGAGAAAGAAACAGCTTTCGAAGTCACAGACTGATGTCCTAGTTTTAGTGCACATTTGTTAGTTGTGCAAGTGTAGCATTAGAGGCACAGACATGTTTCCTTCTGCTTCTGCTACAAGGGTGCTAGTCTTCAGGAAGAAGGTAGGCTGGAGAGCTGGTAACTGCTCTGGAGCTGTGCTGCAACATTCACCCCAAGTTGTCTATTAAAACTGTTAGTAGCATTGGTGGGCTGTGGTGCTTGCATCAGCAGTTTGTCATGAAAGAATCCTTCCCTACAGGATGGAGGGTGGAAAGGCTGTGTTCCTTCATTCCTGACCCATTTCAAACTATAATCAGCAATCTAAAATATTGCTGAAACATCTGGGAATTCACTTGACTTACACTACAGGAAAACTGTCCTGACCACCTCTTAGCATTATTTTGGTCCTGTTTCTTTTCTATGATTTAAGTCTGTCTTGTGGGACTGGACTTGCTACAGCTACCCGGTGCCGTAGGTTAGAGTGAGTGATAGGTCCACGCACACTGAAACGTGAGTTCGGATTTAATTTTTTGTTGTGAGAATACCTATCACTTTTTAACTTTATAGCTAGAACTTTATAACTTCGCATGGATTTGCTCTGTTGTGGATTTTTGTAGAAATCGGTCTGTAATGAAATATCTAGATAAAATTGTTACATCCTATATGACTTTTTTTGTATTTGTATTTTTTTGCATTTTGTAGGCCTTAAAAGACCATGGGCATGATTATCTTGTTGGCAACAAATTAAGCTGGGCAGACATCCATCTGCTGGAAGCCATTTTAATGGCAGAAGAATGTAAGCCTGATATACTGTCTGCATTCCCTCTGCTACAGGTTGGTAATCATCTGATCTCACTATGGAATGTAACGTACAGATGTCACTGCCCCGTTTTTAAAAGCTAATTGATGTTTAAATCTTTTGAAGTGTTGTACTCTGTTACTGACAGTTCTCTGTTCTACTTCCGTTGACTACAACAACCTGAACACACATGCACTGCCTTGCCCCCAGAGAAGCTGGAGGCTCACCTTTCTTCAGCTCTACTTTTCCCAGCTGTTCTCAGCTGGCAGGAATTCACTCACTAACGCTACCGGTTTGGTCCTCTAACACCTACTTCCATGTCTTCAAACACAGCAATGAGCATCAGGAGGGGAAGTCTGCAGCCTGTTGTGTCTGCAGCCCCTGTCCTTCCCTTTTTGCTAGCAAAATTATATGTTGAAGAAATCATATACAAGAGCTGCTAAGTTTCTTGTGTCTTGTCTTCCACGGTGCTTTGCACTGAGGTATTTCTGTCCTCGCCTCTTTTTTTTTTCCCAAATATATCTGCAGGATTTGGATTCAGGCTGTGGTTTTTGCTTTTTCTTTTTTCCTTCTTTTTTCTTCCACTTTTACCAGATGAATCTTAACTCTTTAATATTGATTTCTCCCATCTCCATCTAGGAAACTAAGGTAAATGTTATAGCACCAGCATTGCAGAGCAGAATATTCACACTTGGATTTTCTACAAAGACTAATATGTTGTAGGTGTGGTTTTGCTTTTTTTTTTTTTAAATGAAAAATGCTGAGTGCTGAGCTGGCCGTAAGGAGCTACTGCCTTTCTCTGTTTAGCAAGTATGTCTGAGAAGTAAAACTCCAAGTCACCTGATTTTTAAGCTATAAAAGATGGAATTATAATTTCCTGACTCTCATTGGCTTTACTGCTGCTTTTTACAGGCTTTTAAAGGAAGAACAAGCAACATTCCAACAATCAAAAAATTCTTGCAGCCTGGCAGCCAGAGGAAGCCGCAAGCAGATGAGAAGTTTGTTGCCATTGTGAGGCAAATATTCAATATCTAATCATGTGGCTGCTCAAGATAACACAATTGTAGTATATTACCAGAGCTGTGCCATGTAAGTGTAAACTGCGTAGATGTATTCTGTAGTGTGCATCATAGAGCCAGTCATGTGATAATCGCTGAAACAGAATATGCTTTTAAATTTGAGAAAAAGGCTAATTTGGACCTGTTGAGTCCAGAAAGTGGTATTTCATGGAGCAATTGTATGAAATAAAATATGCTGATACTTTGTGGTTTTTTCATTACATTACATGCCTGGTAGGATGAAGTGTTTCAGCTGTAGCTTCCAGAGTACTATAGAAGGAAAGCCCTCTTCCCCTGCCTCTTCCCATTTTAATAAACTGCAGGAGGAAAAGCCACTCCATGAAAATGGGGAAGTCATTTGAATTCAGGCCTAGAATCTTTCGGTTTTGCCCTCTGGGTGCTCTCCTAGATCGAAGTTCACTTCCCCTCTGATGTATTTCACTGCTCTCTCTGTACTCTGAGAGCTGCAGTTCAATAAATAAATAATAACCCACCCACATGATCTTAAGTTTATGGGCAAAACTGAGACACTTGTTTAATCCCCACATGAATCTCTTAGAAGACATTTCATTTACCGAAAGATCTAAGTATGTGTGTTTAATAAGCTTAACATGGTTTTCACCCATTGAAACCACGTCTTTCCTTGCTCTTTTTGCTGTTTGGCTAGATGGTCACAGGGAGGAAAATGCCACTTGACTGTTTTTTTGTAAGGCTTTACCTTCTTTAGTCACCTCCCAAGTAGTTGTAAAGAGAACTGCACTGGCTGCTTGCCTTTTTGGTAAGAGTTAGTTTCATCTCAATAGTGCTTTAAGCGTCCACTACTGTTTCAGATTCTTTACCCCGATTTCATGGGAGCCATCACTGTCCCCTTTAAGAACAGTGCCATAAACTGCTCTTCCTTGCAGCTAGTTGTTTTCCTCAGTAGGGCTCGAAAACAGTCAGCCAGTGTATATGCAGACTTGCTGCCCAGCAAAGCTAACTTCCTGACTTGTGCGTAAGAGCTGCCACATAAGGTATCTCGGAGGTGCCAACCGGCAACACCCCCATCACCTCAGCACTGCCCAGATGAGCTCCTAAGAGTTTTACATTAAAATTACCCAGGCAGCTGCAAGCAGCGGCTTGCAATGCCCACTGCAGTACTCAGGTTTCATCGAGCTACAGGTCTGTTCCAAGCAAGTGCTACTGTCGCTGAACTGTCACAGATGCTAGCACAGGACATCGCTTTTGCATTTTGTGAGTCCTCAATCCCACAGGGTTATGTTGGACTTGCTGAGAATGCCATTTGTTTGGGCTGCTCAGGAGTTTAAACAAAAGCTTCTGATCATGGCTGGACTTGGAGGCTAGCTCCAGCCCCCTGCCCCGTGGGCTAATTCAGCGAATGCGTAGAAGGCTCAGCTCTGGACATACTCAAAAATACAGTATCTCACTGCATTTAGGATCTGGGCTAGCAGCCACTGCAGGATGGCTTCAACATGTCAGCACTAGGTTGTCTAAACTTCTAATTGGAGCTTAATCTAAGTCAGGATTCACCTTGTCTACAGTACAAATACCTAAACTGGTGTTGGTCACCCAAGCCTGTTGGGGTACAGGCAGTTCAATTCCTCTAGCCTGCTTTGACTTTCTACTTCCAAGATAAAATGAACCCCACCTTAAGTGTCCAGCAATCGTTTTAGGTATCAAGCTCCCAGTCTGAAATCCATAACATACCAGCTCAATCCCCTGTAAGCCTGGCAGCACCTGGAGCTGACTCATACCAAGATTTGTTAGCAAAAGATTCCAGGGCTGGGGGCTGTGCTTTGGGGGAATTGCCTTTTTTGTTTGTTTGTTTGTTTTTTGTCAATTGTACTTTAGACATCCGAGTTACTTAACAACACCTTGTTGCCATCTAAGCCCCTGCCAGGGATAATAAGCTTGGTATGCTGCTGATGGATTTGCAGAGCAAATAGACTTTATAAGCAAACTCTGTATGAAAAAGAGAAGAAGCAAAACTTCTCTTTGTCTTCAATAGTGCACTCACCCGTATTCAGGTTCCTCATGATTTGGCTGCAGATTGCCATGCGCCAGAAGATAGTCCTAGCCAAGCTTTCAGACCCAGGGAATATTTAGTTATTTTCTATACAAACCAAAGCAACTCCAATCCCCGAATAGTTTATGTCTGAACAGTCTCCTTTGCTTATGGGGAGGACTTCAGCAAGCTCATCTGTGTGTGTAAGACCACAACGGCAAACAAATGTCAAAGAGTATCGAGACTGAGAGTTTAGAACCTGTCTGTGCAAGATGGTGAGCCTTCCTCAGCTGTGGTTCATGTCAGTGGGAACTGGGAGCTGGGGCCATGTTTTAAACCAGTATTGAGGACAAAGCAGATCACCAGGCTCCTCCATCGACAAAACGGCTTCACTAGTCTGCATAAAAAACTGAGAAGCTCCAAACATTTTACATTTTATTTGAACATTGATAATAGTTTTTACATTTAGAACGAGCGGAACAAGAATATGTGTTGAAAGGAAGGTGGGTTTTCTACTGGAACACAGTACAGGCCCGAGCCTTTATTCATTAGTAATTTACAATATGATTAGAATTGATTACTTAATCTTAGAAGCTACAAAATTATGGTTCAATACAATATAGCTTTTTAGCATAAACATGTATTTATATATATTCTTCTCTCAGAGATACAGTGCAAGACTAACTCAATTTCTTGGGGTGCTCAGCACCCCTGAAAGATCAAACTTAGAGAAAGATCCCTTGAGTTAACAGACTGCTTAAATGGAAGTAGATCAAAATATATCATCAACAAAACACTTGTTTTAGTTTAAAAAAAAAAAGCTTGCAAAATATCAGCAATTGTCGATAATCAAATAACAGGTACAGATCTTTTACAGAAAGGATAAATGCATTGTAAGACTTGTGTTCAAACTTGTCTTTCAAGTATGGAGAGCTTGCCTTTGTTCGGTGGGCGTGGCAGTCATACTGTGGGTCTTAAGTTGCTGAATTCTCCTACAGCAGCATGAAAACAAGCCTCAAAATCATGAAGAGGCTGCAAAAAAACCCAGAACAAACCCCATAAATATGGTTGTGCATGAACAAAACCAGTGAAAGTCATCATTGAATAACAGCGCATTCATAAATACCTGACGCTAGAGCCTCTAGTAAGCATCTTTTGAAATGAGTAAACCTACAGCCTCAGTGTCTGTTGAAAAACACCCAGGCTTGAAAAGCAATCTGCAATGGAAAATAGCATGGAAATGGAATGGAAAAAGTCCTGATTCTTAAATTTTGCATCTTGACAATTTGCATCTGATTATCTCCTCCCTGTATGTAACTGGAGTAAAATAGTTAATGGTGTTATATGCAATCCGGTAACAACGAGGCAACAGTTGTTATTCCTTCAGAAGATGGAGATTCTGACTTACAGCTGAAAAACATTTTGAGTTACAGACTCACTGGGAAAAAGTTCGACTTACTCCACAGCTTAATTCCAAAATAATAAGTACAGAAAATTACGTTTTCCAGAATGCCAAAATAAACAGCAGCAATAAAGCAGTCAGAATGGTTAGAAACGTCACAATTTGCAGTAACGCTGACCAAAGTTCTTAGGTCAGGTCAAAAACATCCTGGTTTTCAAAGGTGGTGCGCTTCCAGTAGTTTTGAATGCAGCACTTCTAAACCAAAGCGGTGGTCTTGTTGTATGAAATTAGAGGACTAATTTTATGCATATGTGTTTGAAAACACTGAGGCTTACCTCAGGTTCTTCCAAGAGCCTTATCAATATGCATTAATATTTAATTGCAGATCTCTCCTTTCTGTGCTGAGAAAGTCAGTCCATATCAGATGTATCCTCCTAGTGAGATGAAAAAGCTCTTCACTGGAAGCAGGACTCTGACCTCCAAACTAATTTCACTTAAACCGTACAGTCGCTGGATGATAGTAACTTCCACTGATACTGGCTTGAATCAGATGTCAAACAGCAACTATTTGAAAATCAGCAAAATCTTTACATTAAGATCCTCAATATATGTTTACCTCAGGCATGCTACTAGTCCGGCTGGCATTAATTTCTTGGACCTCTTGAACCTCATTCCCATTATAATGGTCAAAAGAAAAGCTGAAACTGTAAAAGACAATTCAATATATTTATGTTCTCACTTCTCCCAGTGGACCACTCAGGAACATGGATAGTTATCAAAAGTCATTGCTATGGTTTGCTATGAACTGGAGTTTAACAAAACATTCAATCAGAGAGAGGATCTATAAAAACATTCTTGCTTTTCCAAAATACACTGCTATGATTTCCTTCAGCTACAAATAAGGTATCCCTGTCCAGCAGAATCCTAAGCCCTATTCCACAGATACTAAGTTTGTCAGACAGTGAATTCTACTCCCCCACATCTACATTCATGGGGATACAAATAAAGTAGGAAGAGGCTTCCTCATCCCAGTAACATGTATGCTGAATTACAGGAACAGCGTCTCATAAATCCCACTACCCTAGATCAGTGTGGCTGTTTGCTAACTATTCAAGGAGCTAGAACAGCCAACTTTATGTTTTCTTTTTAGAATGCTAGCCCTTTATTTGCTGAGCCTTAAAAACTAGATTGGAAGGTTTGCCACTTGTTTTTGCTACAGAATATGGCTATCAACATCTCCTTCATCGTGGCCACAAGTTCCCTTGTTTCCTTTTGCTATGAGGGAACCATCCTTGTCTGTGACAAGAGGTGGGCAGCTCAAGAGGGCAACAAATGCAGCGCAAGCAGCAGAGAGCAAACATCATGAAAGGCATTGCGTCTTCTTCCTGAAGCAGTTTCACCTAACAACGGAAGTAGCAATGAACTGATGAGGCACGGGGATTTCGTATCGAACTATGGCTGCAGAGGGCAACATAAATGAGAAGACTGATGAGAATACATAAAACTGCAAAGCTAGCTAGCTTTGTTAAAGAACAGTCACCTGAAATGCTTCCTAGAAGTGGGCAGAGAGGCAGGACCGCTCATGGGCAGCTGGGCTTTATCACTTTTGCAGCCCAAGTAACAGCAGTTACAGAAATCTCTTCCAATTTTTACGGTGCAGTTAAACCATCGAGGCTATGGGACCAGAAAATAAGAGCAATGGATAATGGCGCATGCAGGTGTAGTGAACTCTATCTCATCTGTATTGCTAAAATTTCTATTAAATTAGTAATATACATTTCTCCAGTTTAGAGAAAGTCCTCACATGCCCACAGCTCCATGAAATGCATCGCACTGACAATATTTTAGTACATCTGATGTTCACAAGCAAATTAGTGGAAATTTTGTATTAGTCCTTTCAAAACCAGGGAAATGGGAAACAGGCAAAATTTAATAAATTTTAATTAGTCTTCTCTTCCACAAATTCTGTATCCAAATTAGTGATTTACTTGACCCATAGAAGTACAATACGGTACGCTACTTAAAAGCACCTCACACCAAATGGTTACAAATTTACATATACTTAAGGCTATGTCTTAATTCCAAAAAAGGTTGGTTTTTTGTTTTTTATCAGTGGGATAACTTAATCTGAGCAAGGTCATGGTGGCAGAACTGGAATATCCAATTTTAGGCCATCTAAGAGCAGATCAGGTATTACCACCTTTACTAAAGGGCAAGAGCTCAGGAGGTGGGAACACACTTTGCTAACAATGCTATTCAACATTTTTTTGAAATGGAAATTTTTGCAACTGTGGCTGGTGTGAAGCACAAAGCCAGCATGAACAGTACAACATAAATACTAACCAAGTTCAGAAAAAGGCAACTGTGTACTCACACAATCAGGATTAAATGTTTTTAAATGCATTTCTGCATGTGAAGCCACAGCCTAAGCCACCTTTGCTAAAACCACGAGTGAGACAAGCTCCCAGTAGCTCTTATTGCAAATCGGTCACGTGAGGTTAATGTCCCCCTTAGAGATTGTAGTTCCTTGCCTCCATGAGGGTTTCATGGTAAACTAGCTAGTGTGACAATTATTGCACAGTTTGCACCCTGTCCTTCTTAGCAGCAATGGAAAAACACTAAGTCAAAACCATCTGTTTCACTGGGAGCTGAGGATACGTTACATTATGCAAGACTGGATCCCACACCTACTTTGCCTCTCAAATTACATTCTAACCTGTAGCACTAATGATTGTATTCCAGTACTTGCCCATGTTTCTCAGCCGGATTTCACAACATTTGCAATGTTAGGTAACCACCTAATAAAAGGTGGTAACATCTGCTGGCTTTGTGTGAATGATCTGCCTTACCTTGCAAATAGTTCCACAGTTAAGCTCTTGAATTTTGCAAGCTAAGTTGAAGCATCAAACTCTATTTAAAAACTAACATTTAAGCCAAAGCAATACTCCAAATTTAATAAAAGGGAGAATTTTACATTCAGTTCAGGAAACTGCTTTTTT
>VZTV01052661.1:0-14318 GCA_013400875.1 Anhinga rufa
CAGCAATCTGCTCACCTGGCTGGCGTCTGTCATCTTCCCGTATCTCTCGAAGTTCTGATGATGACGTCAGGGGCCAGGTAGTTTCCTCCTCCTGCCTGATTTCTTTCACTGCTTCCTCACATTTCTTTGCTGAAGGACCGGCTGATCAAACTCTTCCTTTTCTTCCTCCTCCCTTGCTCATCCATGATACAGAGCCATTGACACACTTGCCCACTGTTTCTTTTTCACTACTGGGCAATTACTGTAATTGTTTTTATTTGGGTCCCTACCTCAGCCACGGTGTCCTCAGATGCAGTTTGGGTCCCTGTCTCTACTGTCGTGTCCTCAGATGTAGTTTGCATCCTGGTCTCACTCAAGGCGTTATCAGAGGTGGTTTGGGTCCCTGCCTTAACCACAGTCCTCTGATAGTACTGAACTGTGGCTCAGCAGGCACGGGCCAAGGCCAGGACAGCGCTGGAAGCTGCTGGTTTGCACTGGGGTAGGCGAGGCACCCTCCAGCACTGCGAGGGCCGCTACGGGGAAAGTTAACTCCATCCCAGCCAGCCCCAGTGCAGCCTTACCTGGTCTGTCCTGGCCCCTCTGCACACAAAGAGAGGTGCGACGTGTTACGGGGAAAAAACCTGAAATGTAAACATGTCTTCAAAGATATGTGAAATAGGACTTGACTGAGAGTGACCTCGCCTGTACGAGTGGGTTTGCTGATAGAAGACATCAGACCAAATGGTCTGAAAGAGGCAAAGTTGCAATAAAATTGTGTATGGCCTTTGTGGGGGGTTGATGTTGATGGCTGCCAGATGCCAGCTCAGCCCACCCTCCATTGTGTTGGGGGGGCCAGGACATCCCATATAAAGGCACACGGCCTCAGCCCTCCATCGAGCGCTCGGGGCCAGGCCACACACGTAAGGCCGCACTCGCCCACCCCTGGCCCATGGCAGACGCTGTCTCCGCTCCCGCACGGCGAAGGGAGCAGCGGCTGACATGGGGTCAGGGGGCTGCCGCCCCTCGCAGACCCCAGGAAAGCGACCGGTGGTGACTGTTGGCAGCAGCCTTCGGTGGCCGACGGCCCGCTCCCCGAGCAGCCAGCCGTGAGGCGGGATGGTGCGGGCTGGGGGCCTGTGGCGCAGAAAAGGTTCAAGCTGAAAATGCTGACCTGAGGGGGCAGCTGGCACCAGTGGCGGAGGAGCGAAATTCTGCCATCCAAGCCATAAGCTCTCTTCAAACCCAGCTGGAAGCTGCAGGGCGCAAACCGAGAGCCGTGGGAGAAAGGGCAGAAAGTGCTCAGAGAGAAGAAAAAAGGGACCATGGAGAAGGCGGGCAACTGTTTCGAGCCCAGGTGATTGAACCAGAGAATCGGTTTCAGAGCCCCTCGGAGTCAGCACGGGCAGAGGACGGCCCTGGGTCCTGCCTTCTTTCAGAGGAGGACGCCACAAGCGAGACAAGAACTGGTAGCAGACAGTCCATCATCCTGCAGGCTCTGGGACAACCTCCAGGAAGGCTTTGAGCATCCCTAGCTCGATACAGCCACGATCCTTTTGATGGTCCCAGTGAGCAGCCCGAACTGGAGCCTCCTCTAACTGCTGGACAATATGTTTATGTCTTTGGGCAGGCGGATGAAGGCGGTTGGTTTGTGGCAGAGCTGGCGGATGGCACAAGAGGATTCATCCCCTCTAATTTTGCTGAGGAAGGTTCTGAGGATGACGTGGCAAACAAGAACTGGAATGATCCTCGTTATTATATTTTTGGTCTCTTGCCTGTTTTGGAGGAAGATGAAGGGGATCTAGATGTGGGTGATGGGGCTAAAAAGCATAAATAAACGTAGCCTACACAAACTCCAGAATACCTACAGAAGTGAATTTGTAATTTAAAGTGATTTTTTTTTCCTTTTAGATTTTGTAGAATGGGAGGATCTCTGGAGGGCAGGAGGGACCTCCAACAGCAAAGCCTGGATGAGGCCCCGGGTCACTCTGGAGGGTAATTAGGGCACCACGTGGGGCCCTGCAGAGCCCGGTAAAGGCCCCTGGGCTTTCTGGAGGGCAACCCTGCCATGTCAGAGCACCACAGCTGTTGGCAGCGATGGGGACCCTCCTGCCAGGGATGGCTGATGTGCATGTCCTCGCCACCGGGAGCAGAGAGAAGTGAAGGAGCGAGGGGCGTTGCCCAAGGGACTGCCCGCACACGCATCGGTCGTGTGCCAGGAAAGGATGTTTGTGGGGCGTCTCGAACCCAGTGCTGCCCCTGCATTTGCGGTCTGGAAGTAAGCTGAATGAACGGGCTGGGCTTGGCCAGGGCTTTCCGGAGCGTCCCCGCATCCCTTCCCCAGCCCAAACTGGCCCTGCAGGTCTTCTGGCTCAGCAACGCTTCTGCCAGTGTCCTGCGGGCGTTGCCCATTAAAGCACTGTGGAGTGTGAAGCCCAGCGCCCGGCTGCGCGGCTGCTAATGGAGCACACCGCATGTGCACACGCGCAATTGCTGCTCACACACAAAGCACCCAGATGAGCGGGTGCTCGAGGACATCCCCTGTGCTTGCTGCTTGTGCTGCTTGGGGAGCATTTCACTGACTGCTTCTTCCACTGGCTGCTCCCCCCCCACACCCCTAAAAAGAGTGCCCTGGTCCGCCCCTGTTGCTTTCTTAGAAAACAAAGAGCACCCAGGCATTCCTCCTTCCTGGCCCATCGCACAGCACGCTCCTGCGCGGCCCCCTCCAGGCCTGCCAGCTGCACCTCCAGCCCTGGGGAGGTGCTGGAGCAACAGATCCTGGAAACAACGTCCAGCTTGTCCTGGGAAGGACAAGGTGCTGAGGATTAGTCAGCAGGGATTTACCGTGTGAGGCAATTCTGCTTTATACCCTGGCACATACGGGGCAGGAAGGCCAGCTTACTCACATCAAACGAGCCTCCCAGGGGCCAGTGCTCAGAGCGTGTCCCCTCCCAAGTTCCAGCCGGCCGCTCACGCTGACAGAACTACAGCTTCAGCTTTACTGAGTCCTGAAGAACCGTCAATTTTCTTCCAGTTTCCCAGAATTTCCGCCAGCAGCAAACCCCATTTACCTTACCTATTGAAGCCCCCATGACTTGCGCTGCCCCCAGTTTTGGTCCCTTCCCAGGGAACGAGGATGCCGCCAGGACAATGGGGTGAACTCACCCCGTACCAGCTGTGCCATACGCCATCGCCACACTCAGCAGGGCAGGAACCCACGGAGTCCCACCTGGGTGGCCAAATTGTTACCAAAATGGATTTGCTTGCATTTTTCTTTTCTTCTAGTTTGTGTGTGGGTACCAGAAAGAAGGCAGGAAAAGTAGGCACTAGCTAACCCTTTTTATTGCCAGCAATAAAGGTGACTCTTGGCTGTGCTGGGAGCACGAGCAGGACCCCGTCTTACAGCTCTGGCTTCCTGATAAGCAATCTTAAAACTATTCGCATACTCATTTTTACAATGACATTGCCTGCTGATGGCAAGTAGAGAATTTTTGTTTCCTTTTGCTTCCGCACGCAGCCTTTGCTTTTTCTTTATTAAACTGCCTTTATCTTGACCCACTAGTTCTTTTTTTTTTTTTCCATCTTATTTTCTCTTTTTTGCTGAGGAAGGGAAATGATGGAGCAGCTGGGTGGGCAGCTTCAGCCAGCCAAGGTCAACCTACCACACTGTAACAGGACATGGGGGAACGGTTTTAAACTAAGAGGGTAGATTTAGATTAGACGCAAGGAAGAAGTTTTTTTAAGATGCGGGTGGTGAGACGCTGGCACACGTTGCCCAGAGAAGTTGTGGATGCCCCATCATGGAAGCATTCAAGGTCAGGCTGGACGGGGCTCTGAGCAACCTGGTCTAGTTGAAGCTGTCCCTGCTCACTGCAGGGGGGTTGGACTAGATGACCTCTAAAGGTCCCTTCCAACCTAAACCATCCTATGATTCTGTGATGGAGAAAACTGTGTTGACGTCGGTAGCTACAGCAGTTCCCTCACCTCAAAGCCAGCGGTGTTCAAACACTCAATAACAAGACATACAATTAGACTGTGTTTGTACACAGCAAGCATTTCAGAAGCATCAGAACCAGGGTCAGAGGGTCCTTCCCAAAGCGTCTGTAACATGAGCAAGTGTTAAAATAACAAAATCAAACCTCAGTAACCGTTAATGGATTCTCACTTCCAGCTTGCAATACTAAAATTTGCTGTTTAACTCAGCGTGGAGTACTGGTGCATGCACTAACACCAATGATAATATCATAGGAGCCAAAACATGAAGAAATCTATTACAGGCAGGTGTCGAATTATGCAGAATGTAGAAGCAACGATGAGGCATTCAAATGCAGGATGGAAATGCAAAGCCCCTCATCAGATACGATCAGAAACAGAAAACTGGAGTTAGAAGCAGCATGGCAAAAAAGGTGAGGAGCAGGCCAAGAGAGAAGGAACTGAAGTGGCTGAGATAAGAGAGCGCCAGGTGCAATCGGGACAAAGGAATATTTCATAGCCCCAGCGCAATAAACACTGGTCATTTGGAACAGCCACTACGTGACACATTCAGAACAACACTGATGTTACTTTCTTTGCAGTAGTTAATTTTTGCTCGGTTGTTACATTTGAGAAAATACTGCCTGTTCGTAAGAACTGCCACTTGCCTTCCACTCCTGGACCCAGCAGGGACTTAGCTGTTGTGCCGCCAGCCTAAGAGACAACCTCAAGTCAAACAATCTGCATGCACAGCAAGTTCCCAAATCACCTTGGCTAGCCACTGTGTATTTTTGACATCTCGGTCACAAAATGACAACATTTGGCAAGTATTTAATTTGCTGCTAAAACAGCTCCAAAGCTACTTCCACTTCTGAACTGTGGAGCCAAATGATTTGGCGAGCTCCCATTAAATACCTACACAGACCGGGTTCCGCAAAAGCTGTGTTCTGGTCTCCTAACTACTGAACCTACGCAAGAGCTGTGGCAAAACAAATTATAGCCTTTTTGTGGGGGTACTCATGACCTTAAGTTTAAGAAGAAACCGGGGAAAGTCCCTGTTCCAGTTTTTTTCTGACATATTTGGCATTAAGCTTTCCATGTTTGCTATGTCTTTGCTGTAAGACATCCCCTGTTGATGCCAATGTCATAATTAATTTACAGCACGTTATGGTCAGTCTCTACTGAAAACTTATGACATTGGTTAGTCTTAAAAGCATTCCCAGCCCTTCAGGCGGGCTTCGCTGCCACCCGAATATAGTGCTCTACACACACACACACACACAAAAATTTCCACCTAGCAAAGCACACGCATGACTAAACCAAATATTCTGTAATGCGTGATGAGTGCGTTAATGCTTACCCAAATATACTTGCCAAGTCATCATCTTTTGTAACAAGCTGACGAGGATGTGGTTTAATCGCATTAAGTCACCAAACTATCAAAGATAATTTGACATGGCTGAAGGCAATACTCCATTTTTTCCAGAGAGGTTTTAGAGTCGATTTAGCAGAGGGTTACACCATACCAAGGGTTAGTGACAGGTTCCCTAAAAGTCTCTTAAAGCTTTAAAATTCACCTAAAAGTGGCAGATACAAAGTGTGTTCACATGTGGTGCATTATCATTCAGTTGCGAGTTATTTAGTTACAGCACTCTTTAGTACTTCAGAAAGAAAACACAGGAAAACATGAGGAAAAGTCATGGCAAATTACGTCTAAGACATTTCTGATTTTAAACCATGTCCATTAAAGAACACTTTTACAAAAAGTTACAAAGAATTCAAGTCTCACAGTTTAAAAGATGGGGGAAGAGCACACCTTGTCTGCCACAAATGTAAAGTATTTCAAGCAAAAGAAACTACAGGATAATCTCTTCTTTTTTCTGTGGAAGCCCAAAGCACGAAGCATCGATGCTTCAGAAAGTAAAGCAAAGCGGTGTCGTTATCAACGAAAAAGCATAACATAAGGAGCTGCATGATGCAGAAACAACACTGCCAGTTTTCACAGCAAAGATCTTCTTCCTTGCAGGGTTTCACAGAGGATATCATCTGACTAAACACTCTTGGGTACATATAAACAATCTTGACAGTTTTTCTCCTCCCTGGTCTAAGCACACTGAAGACAAGACTAAAGCTGGTTCTACACCTGCAAAAACACTTAGCTTTGAAGAACAAAAATCTTCCAGCTCCAAGTTAAATATTTACCATTTGGATTTTTTTTCTAAAACATATGGAATTATTCTTGCTGAGAATTTCTCAGCATAAATATATTTAAGATTTCTAGCTATCCAGCTCTGAACACTTTGAAATCACTACAATTAATCAAGAAATAGTTAAAAAAAATAATTAAGAAAATGGCTAATTCCATGGCTCTAAATGCAACAACGTAGGATTTGATACCAAGAAACTTTCAAACTGGTTATCATAAAGGAAGCCTTCCATCCCACTGGCATCGCAGGCCCCAAGAAATTGCAGGCGCTTCAAGCACAGCACAGTGAGGTTTATGATGGAAAGCCACCTCTGAAAGCTGAACCGAAAGCTCGATTTTATACTGGATTCCTTATTATTTTAAATGCAAACAAATCGGTGAACAAAGAAAATGATGAGATGTTAAAGAGTTTAAATGCAGAGGTTTATATATATTCTTAAAAGATATACAATAAGAATTATTTAAAAATGTAATATTAACTTTATTGCATACATCATTCCATAATAATTTGGAGATACAAGAATAAATACAATACAACCTTTAAGTTACAGAAGGTGGGAGATATATATCTGAACAGAATTGTCTGTCAAAGTGACATAAATCATCCTGGAGATTACCAAACCATTTGATTTCAAACTCCGCGGCTGATGCAGTTACCAACAATGACAGCGCTGAAGGGCCTACGCATTTTACTTCACCCTGAAATTCCTCTTTCAGTTTTTCTGGTCTAAGATCCTGCCCCATAACCTGCAGAGAAAGAAAGATGGGAAACAAGAAAATAACTTGCAGAGAAAACAGCAAATATGACATTAATATCAGATCTTTACAAGAAAAGCCCTTGACACGTGAACCACACGCCATCCAGGACAAGCTTCCACATCACGATCAAGTTGTCTCAAGGCCAGCTCTGCATTCAGTGCTCTGCCTGGCAACAGCACCAACACTTTGATCTCTTCCTGGGGGTGTCGGGCCAAGGGAAGCAAGGAAAGTTTCTTTTCCTAACCTTTTCAAAACCTGAGATAGTCTGCATGCTACTGCCCTCTTACGGATGAAATCCCACAGGACTGCCGACCCGGCCACGGCTTGGCTTTCACTGACTTAAAGCTGTAACACTGACAGCAAAGTTAGAATCTCACTGGCTTCCTTCTGTTCCTTAAAAGTCTGAAACTCCATAAATAGCACTAAAAATGTTTAATCTCTATGAATAAAGTAATGAGATGTTACTCTCCTCCTTCGTATTTCTTTAAAACTAGAACCCAGTACATCAAACAGAATGAAGAAATCATATAAAAGGATGTCTCTGGCTTTTTCTGAAAATGTTTAATACTTTTTCTGGAAGCGTTTAATACTGCTGTGCCCAGCAGAGTAACCTCCACTTCCATGTCATACTTGTGATTCACTTTGTGGCATCTAAAATTCCTGAGATAAAATCTGCATCCCGGGAAACGCACAACAATGACGCATCTGCAAATACAAGTCCAATGAGAAATTTAACAACCCTGAACATTCCCGAAAGGAGAATCTCAGCAGAACAGAGATACACCTACATGACACAAGCCAGCGCTATATATGCATCGCTGTCAGTTCCAGATAACATACTACCAGGGGTAACCCACCCCAGCTAATTTACCTTGCTTCCTGGCACAGTTAATTAGCTCAGGGGAGTGTCATGCTTACAGGACTTTGTGCCTGAACTGGCTTGGGTACCTCAACCAGCCTACGTATAGCTGAGAACGTGCACATGACGAAACATCCCCTTACCTTGGTCATCAACAGCAAGGAGTTTTCATTGAAACCAAGTTCTGCCACTTTGTCATTAATTTCTTTTTGACTTTCTATGTTATTCTCTAGCGCAAAGGACGACTGTTGCGACTGGGTAAGCTGAAGTAAAAGCCTGAAATGAAAAAGGCAGTTAAAAAAAGGCAGAGCTGGCAAAAGAGTAAGTCAGCAAACCTAAACCCAAACAAAATGTAATACTTTAAAAACAGCTCTTCTTTCTGACTTTTGCCAACTGCAAAAACTGCAAAGAAATGAATACATCTGTATCAATCTACTATGGGTACGGTATATCTGCGCTATGACAGAAGTACTGAGAAGTACTTTGGAACAACATGCCAAGTATGTCTGGGCGCTCTCCGCAAACGTTTTTCTCCCCACGTATTCGTCACACAATTCAACAGTGAAGCTCAGATCTGCTAGCATTAGCTGCAGTACATCGGGTGTCCCACAGCCTTATCAAGGCCTAGCAAGACAGCAGCGCATTTTTGCCTATGACAGTGATTATCTTTGGAACCTGAAGAGCTGGAAATTTGGGGGGGGTTAGACAAGTATCAAACATCCTCCCCACACAGGCCAACCCTAGAATATTTTCTAAAATCTTCCATCGCAGTTTTATGTTCAAGGCAGTGCCCTGAAGTCACCATCATGTTTTGGTGCAGGTTAAATGTGCTCACAACGTGGCTTCATGTCATGGTGGGACCCCCCCACCACCAACTACTCGACCAGAGAGGAGAAGTGGCAGTTTCCAGAGTCCTCCTCACACAAGGACCGTAAAACATATCAGCAGAGTAAATTTCTAAGTGTATTCAACCAAGGGACCACTGGGACTTAGTAGTATCTCTACCGAAACTATGTTTAATTCAAGCTTTATGCATAAAGAACAAATTTTTTTAATCACGTTTACCAAAGTTAAATGAAACACATGTTAAAATAAAGGTGTGTGTTTTTATGAAGAGAAGACTTAAGATCGTAGGTACAAGTTTTCATTTGAGCATTATAAACATCAAAATCTACAAGTCTGAGCCAACAAACCATTTGTAAATTCAGTAAAGTTTTGACTGGGAAATTCAATGTAAAAATTGAAAGTATTTTTAATTTGTAAAATGTTTTTCTTTCAAAATTTGCATGAACATAATGTAAGAAAGAATGAAAATTAAACAAAACCATTTCTCTGATTTTTATTTTTTAAAATTTTTTTTTGCTTGTTGACAAAACTAGAAGAGTCAATTACTCATGATGCTTTAACACAGAACCTTATTTCCTACAAAAAGCAATACTAACATCCCTTTTCCAGGTGCAATTTACCCTGCACATATGTTTATGCAGCATAAACATCTCACTTAAAATCCAACAGACCTGAAAATATTAGACAACCTATTTAATGCATAAGCCCTGGGCAGGGGAGGAGCTTATCCTGGACAAGTGTGTCTGCAAATATAAACTGCAATAACGCTTTGTGAAACTGTGCGGCCAAGCAAGGAAATCCCACAATTTATAATTGCCTTAATGCTGAACTATACACACTGAAACACGGAACACAAGTTATTTTTATATGAATGTAGCTTTAATATCAATATTAAATCTTTTAACTTCTCCCAAGTAGCAATTAAAGTCGGCCGCCACTTAGTCTGAGTAGAGTTAAAAGCTACTATATCTTTTTTACATTTCTTAAATCTTGCCCTAACAGGGCACTTATAAAGTGTTCCCTGTAAACATTTTTGGAAGTTCATAAAATGGCTTTAAATACAGTTGGTGACTAATACGTTACTGAGAGGCAAGAGGGTGGAAAAAAAAATCCAAGCCTATTTTAACAAAACCGTTCCCTAATTATCTCTGAAAGATTATGTTTTGGGGATTTTTGTTGTGTGCAAGAGTTTTAGGAGGAGAAGGAAGAAAAGGAAAGAGCATTTTAATGCAGCCCTGTCAATCAGCTGTCACAGAGTTCATTTTTCAACCTCATCCATTATGCAGATTGGGGTATTATTATAAAATACATTTTCACTCAAGCGTGAGGCTTCAAGCAAATAAGGCAGGTGGCACTCGCAGAAGGAAGACTGGCTGGCCTTCCCTTTGGGGCACTTCTGCTGCTGCATCTTTAATACCAAACCAGGAAACAGCCATGCTCTAACAGCCTGTTGTATATAATTACTTGAAAAGATTCACACAATAAGGTCATTAAAAAACACTTTACGTCTCAACAGTGCACAACACTGGTTTACTCTTTCCACTCAGATTTAGGTTGTTCACAGCTACCTCACTAGTGGATTTTGCTTTTTAGATCCGGAACAATAGCAGGGTGCTTCTAAGTTAGCTGAAACAAACATTCAAATTGAAAATGTAAACTGAAAATATTAAGTCTGGGAAAAACATGCTTTAAATTGCTCTCGACTGGGAGAAGTTAACGTTATTCTAAGAATACGTTTAGTTACCTTGCTCTAATAAACGAGGCACATGCCTTTATCCCAACTTTCTTCGACCTGTTCTGCTCCCAGGACTCGGAGGCTGTGCATTTCCCTTCATCTGTCCTTTCCGGTTCTTCTGAAGCGCAGAGGAATTCTGTTACAGCTTGGCTGCTCCTACACGTCACTGCATTCTCCCTCTTTGTTTCTGTAGCAAGGCTGGACCAAGGGCCTTCTTTCTGGCCGTCTGATCTGTGAGGCTGCAAATTAATCTCTCTTCCAGCAGATGTTTTGAAACTACAATCACTTACATTAACCTCTTCAGACTGATTTAGATTTCTTTCTGGAATGACTAATGGAGATAAACTCTGTAAAAGGCTCATATAAGCTTCGGCAAGTAACTTCCAGTACCAAGGGTTGAAAGGATGTAAGCAGATCAGTTGCTGCAAACACGTGATTTTTTTTTCTACTTTTTCCAGACCCTGGTAAATGGCAAGCTGCAGGTTGAGAACCGTCATTAAGTGATCTGTGTTAGTAGCACCGTTTCTCTAGAAACAAAAGATAATACATTAAAACCAGGCATAGAACAGAATCATCCTTCAGAGCCTAAGAAAATGTCTCGCTGAATAATAACACACAAATACCACTAAGGTTAATTTTTAAGTCGTACAAAACTGTGCTCCTAATTTTAAATGATACACTGTGACACAGATCATGCATGATCAAGCTGACAGCATTCCCTCTAGCTGCCCTGTCCCAGGCTGAAAGGCAAGAAGGCCCCAAATGTTGTCAATTGTTTATTTGCCTTCAGAGTTTTATACAGCTGCCCTTCTTTGTAGTATAAACGGCTTTTATATAAAATAAACAACAGCAGTAAAATTCTAGCAGACTTCAGAGCCTCTGGACTTCTTCCTTTATAAGAAAAACTCAATTTGTGGTAAGATACTCTTCTTGGTGGCAGTTTGGCAGCACATATATGGAAATAAAACAGTTTTGAACCACCACTTTTATAGTGGAAAGATTTAAGCATTCATTTATCCCCTTTCTTATAATTTCTATTACATTACATTAATTCTGCCTAGCAGAGCGTGATATTTAGTCCCTTCCAGGACTACCAGCCTCCCTGCACAGGGAGCTCATTGTGGTACAGGGTGTTCTGATTTCTAAAGAGTGATTATATCTGCAGTGACAGTTACCCTCTGTTTACCAAATACTCTGAGCGCTGAACATCCTGAAGGATTATACACTTAAAGATTATTTTTCCAGAAAATGATCCATATAAAAGAACTACTGGTAATATTTTCACGTTCAAAGCCTAAAAGAAAGATTGCATTATTTACCAATTTTTCTGCAATATCCAGAGCTTCCTTGTGCCTTCCTAGGCGGGATAAACACCGAGCCTGGCCCTCTTGGACATCTCGTCTCATTGCAATGTTGCTGGGAGGTAAGAGTAGTAAGCAGTTTGAGTATTCACACAGGGCTTTCTAGTAGTGTCGACAAAAAGAAAAGCCAAACAAAACAGTGAGAGATTTTCATTTAAAGGCAAGCCTGACAGTATGTTTT
This sequence comes from Anhinga rufa, assembly GCA_013400875.1. Classification (NCBI taxonomy): domain Eukaryota; kingdom Metazoa; phylum Chordata; class Aves; order Suliformes; family Anhingidae; genus Anhinga; species Anhinga rufa. The sequence continues at coordinate 11,896 of VZTV01052661.1, forward strand.
GTTTATGACTACAGTCACAAAGGGAATTCAGGAGCTGAACTCCATATTATAATTTCTCTGAACTCAGCTCCCACCTATGCTAGCAACAGTTGAGGGCCCTGGTACTACACAGCCAAGTCTAGACAGTGATGAGCAACCTCGATCCTAACTCATGTTTAAGCCTCGGCAGGATTCACCACACATCTGTCCACACCTCCCCCGTCAGGCCTGATCCAGAAGGGAACAACTACCGACCTGGGCAATATGTGACACAAGGCATCTTTCCCCCAGCTACCAACTCCATGATCAGAGCACTCATCCTAAATTTGGGAGACCTTGTTTCAAGTCTGTGACATTCTCCACAAGAAGGTCTGAACCTGCAAGTACCTCACCTCACATGAATAATCAGCAAGTTGGAGAATACCACAGGGGGGGCGAGTCTCCATCATTTCTGTAGGGTGGTTCTAATTTGCATGAAGTTATCAAATATTAATTGGGTTGAGGAAAAAGACAAGAATGAGCAATACTGCTGTAGCTTAATGCTCAGGGCACTCACCAGGACTCCAATTAACATTTAAATACAATAAATTAAGTATTCAGTGAAGCTACGACTGGAATCTTGGTTCCTCCCCCTCCATGTGAGTGCTCAGAAGACTAAAGAGTAGTGCTCATTCTCCCATCTCCCAAAATGAATACTTAATTATTCCTTGTAAACTTGAATGGATCTAACAGAAAGACCATCCAGGCGACATACCCTAAACACTTCCTAGTAAAATGGCTGAAATATGTTTCTTCCCTGCTATTAAGTTCACATTCCTTCTCAAGCAAAAGAGGGAGCTCCACTCTGCCCAGAGAGCGCAGCAGCCACTGGTGAAAACGTAATTTTGTGCGCAGTCTGGTTCTGGTTCTGTCACGGTGACCAAGGTTAGCAACAAGACTGAAGACTAGACATTTTTAATATGGAACACTGTGACAGAAAAGGGTTAGGAAGCAACGGTCTGTTCCACTAGCAGATCTGAGGGGGTGTCATTCCCTCCTGAGAGGGCACCACAGCACAGAGCAAGGAACAATCTGCTCCTCCTGAGGGTCAGCAGCCATGTCTGACTGCAGCCTGAGCCATCTCCCTTCTCAGTGCACTTTTATGGATCCCTTCAGGGCGCCTCAGCAGACTGGAAAGCATCTGTCAGGTATAGACAAGGCAACAGTAGTGCTGGAATAATGTTAAAAAGCAGAAGTCAGTGCCAACAGAGGTACAAAAAGATCCACAAATCCAACGAGCAAGGCGAAAGGAGTGGAGTCGGAAATCAGCCTGAAGGCTTTGAAATCAGGGGGAGCCTGTAATGTAAACCTTAGCCGGGAACAAGATGCTATTACAGTTGAAACAAGGGCAGAAGCTGCTGATTTCAACCAGGAAACAAGGCAACAAAAGACTGGATGCTGCAACTAGGCCTACAGAGGCAGGAGAGCGTTGATAATCAGGAATGTGGCTCAGGAAGTAGGCAGTGACGATAGGGTCTCGGACTACAGCAGGCAGGAACAGAAACAAGGAATGTAAATGCACCCGAAAGGCACATCCAGAGCAAGGGGAGGCAGCAGAGAGGTGGATCAACTAATGATGACGCTCATAAGGCAAATGTCAGGAGCCTGACTACAGTCAGCTTTCACCTGACAGTGGGGGGAGCTCTGAGAAAGGTGAGCAGCAGCCAGGTGCTTGGCTGCTTTTGTGGTGCGTAGCCCCAGGAGCAGAGAAATCCACACAGAATCATAGAATGGTTTTGGTTTAGGCTGGAAGGGACCTTTAGAGGTCATCTAGTCCAACGCTTAACTCTGGCTGCCCATGGCTTCCACGGCCACAGACAACAGCCTGGCTCACTGCTGAACCACTCGGATGCGCAGGCCTGATGTGGATCGGCTCCGGGCGCAGAACAGCGTTTCTGGCCGCTCTACACCGACTTCACGCTGGCTCCCGGAACGATGACACCTGGCTGGGGGCGCCCGCCCGAGCAGGGCTGCCCGCGGCGGCCTGCCCGCCGCTCCCTCAGCGGGCGGCCCTCCGCCGCCCCGGGCGCCAGNCGCTCCGCCCGGCCGAGGGGAGCCTCCGGGGGACACCGAGTTAGGGGCGGCGCGGGCTAGAGGGGAGGCGGCGGGCGGCGGCCATCTTAGGCAGGGCGGTGTGAGGGGGCTGCGGCGCGGCGCCCGCCGGGAGCTGTAGTCCCGCNTCCGCCCGGAACTTGCTGGCCGTCAGCCCGCCGGCGCCTTCCCCGCCGCCCGCCTCGCTGCGGAACCACTGCGGGCACAGCAGCACCGGCCCGTCAGNCCGCCGCGCCCCGGGCCCAGCGGCTGCCCAGAAAGCCTTCGGGGGGCTGGGAGATGGGAGCCGGCTGCGGCAGGGCTGGCAAAGCCTCCCCCGCCGGGCGGAGAGCGCCGCGAAGCCGGCGGGGGGC
>VZTV01052661.1:14325-29387 GCA_013400875.1 Anhinga rufa
TGACGGGACCCGGGGGCGGCGGCCGCCGAGGGCCGGCCCGCAGCGCAGCGCAGCGCAGGGCGAGCAGAGGGAGGCCCCGCCGTGGGGCAGCGTCTGGCTCCGCGTTCCTGGCGCTTCCCCGCCGGTTTTAGGAGGTGGGCGGTAAAACCGGGTGCAGGCTGTGGGCCCCGAGGGGCAGCGGGGCCGTCGGCACCTCCCCGGCTCTGGCGGGGAGTTTGGGCACGAGGTCACCGTAATGGCAATGTTGTAAGATCCTGTAACAAGTACTTGAACCAAAGTGTCCCATGCTTTGATAGATTAATTGCATAATTGGAGAGTTGTTCAGTTAGCATCTTGGCCTGGTGCCTGTGTGGGGGTGGGTGGGAGTGTATTTCGATAACTTTTCCATTTGATTTCAGTTCTGCCCCAAAGCAGAAGAGAAAACTTGTGAAATCTCAGACTTTCCAAGACAGGATTTCCCAAAGCCCCCTACACTTTGCTACAGGAAAAGAGGACGTGACAAAGTAAAGCCTGGAGCTTTGTCAAGACGTAAAGACCCTGAGGCACACCATTGATCATTCATGGCACCTAGGTGGAGATGTAGCTACCCCAGCTGTATGCCCCGCCTCATGATATTAGTGTATACAGAATGAGTTGTAAGTGTACAACACTGCTTCCTTTCTCTGCCTTGTCAGTCTGTTCATCCAGGAACATCCATTTTATCACCATGCAGATTTGGAGAAGGTGAGCTGAAAAGTCATCCTTGTGCTTCCTTAACCTGAAAAATGTCAACCTGTCTGTACCAGAACAGCTTTTGAGGCCAAAGCACTGCTTGAATGGATGATTTTTAAGGTTTCCTTCTAGTAGACATGCAAAATACATGTTCTGCCTTTGGGTCTGTTTTGTTCTTTCTCAGTGGATACACGCTCAAAATATCCTTCCATACCAGCATAGCTATGGCTGGATGTAGCATCAGCTGACATAAATCGCTGGGTAGAAACTCAACTTTGGAAGGTAGATTTGATTAGAAGATAAAAGGGGAGGTTTCTTTTGCTTTTAAACCTGCTCTTTGGCAAAAAAAAAGCCCTCCTGAACATAGGAAACTGCTTAGCAAGTAAGTCTGGAGAGAATCAGGAGTTTGCCCAACATGCTTCAGTCTTCTTGTTACAAGCATCAAGGTAGACAAGCAGAGTCAAGAGCTGCTTGTACAGGCACACCAAAACCATCTGGCTTCCTCCTGCCCCCAGACAAGCGTGATGAGCTCCTGCAGGACAGAGGCAGAGCGCACAGGAGTCAGGCTGCAGAGGTTAGCATTGGTGCAGTTACATCTGCACTTCTCCTCATGTGCACTGGAGACAGGCGTTCCTTTCCCACTCCTCCAGGACTGCGGGTCATGCTGCAACACACCAGTCTAACGAGCAAAGCACAAAAATCCAGCAAGACTATTAAGAGCAAAGCAAAAAGAAGAAAAACCAAAAAAGCAACATGAGTAATCAGAGTGAAATGTGGCCCCAGCTCAAAGTAAAACACACAAAGAGCAAGGCGCTCCCAGGGGCAAATCCCAGAGCAGCCGGTTGGCTGCCAGCTTGGATTGCGGAGTCCTCCAGAGCTGGGGGGTTTCAGCCATGTTGTTGCCTCTGAGGATACCAACGTGGTCTGCAAAGGCTGTGTTGCAATGCAGAGAATGCCATTGTCTGGTAGATCAGTGATAGGAGAGCAGCAATTTCTCAGCACCAAGCGGGGGGCCTAGCAGCTGACCGCGTGGTTTCAGTCATAAGTCATGGGCGTAATATTGCCTCTCTTCTTCCTTCCTCCCTTGTCTGCCTCTCCCCTTCCCCCGCCTCCCCTCAGACATTTAAAAGGCTCCTTGTGTATTAGTTACAGAAATAAAAAAATGCAACTTTAGGAAATTCCTGTCCCTTGTCAGCACCAGAGATTTGCTCAATTTCTCGTGTAAGACCCGAGTTATCAGTGTACCTGCCAGAATACAAATTCCCACTGTACTTAAGCTGTTTGCCTGAGTTTGCACAGCATGATTTGCCGTGGTGCTGTTAGCCTTGGCTTCACACAGAAAATGATGTCTCTGGAAGAGACAGCTTTGAGGGGGCTCAGAAATACATGAGCCCTATGAGAGCCTGCACTGCTGCAGCTGCTCTGTGTAGGCAGCTTTGGGGATAAAAAGAAGCCATGGATGAATCTCTTCCTAAAGGCAGCTGAGGTCTTACACCACCGCCAGCCTAAACCACCAGCTCGGCACATGAACATCGGACCATTAAAACAAATGGGCTCCAGTAAGTTGCGGTCACCGAGCAAGTTCCTGCGCATCAGCAAAGCTATTGTAGCTGTTCACACGAGCATGCCTCGTTATGCCGGCAGTGAGGTGCTGTGACCCAGCTTCAACCTCAGTGAACGGAGAGCAGGCTAGCATGCTTCATCTTGCAGTCAGGGTAAGCCCAGAGAAAGCCTGGGCGGTGAAGACAAGTGATAGGCAGGAATTTGTCATGCTGCCCTATTGCCTGAGCCTTTTAGGCCAGGAAAGGAAAATACAATGTGGCAGACAGAGCTCGCGTAGGTCCCAACAGCCCTTCTTCTCCCTGCTTCCCAGTCTACTCTGAGGCAAAATTAATTCAGAAGAATTCTCCCCCAGTGCTTCTTTAATTGCTGAAGTTATTATTTGTATTGTGATAGCCTCCATGGGTCCTCACCGCAGCCCGGCCGCTCTTGTGCCAGGAGAATGCACGCCACAAAGGTTTCAGAGACCATCAAGCACACACAGTAGAAACGAGAAACTTCAGTCAGCAACTAGGGCCCTATCTTGGTAGGCACTACCCACACACATTGGCTGAGGAATAATACCAGCTCTTAGATGGTTTATAGCTTTATTAAAATATGCTGGAAAGGAGCTGCCTTTGGAAGAAAGCAAAAGAGAGACTAGTTCCCTCCTCAAAGCAAGAGAGCTGCCTGCAGTGAAGAGGGCAGTGAGGCCCACAGGCAGCACTACCCAAAGGATGGGTGGCTCCTGAATTGTTAAGCGGATTCTTCCAGATATTGTGAAATATTCATACCTTGAGGGAAGATTAGTTTTCTTATTTGACAGTCATAACACAGGCTCTTCCCTAAACATGCTCATGAAAAGAGGAGCAGCTCTTCATTTGCTGACGTTGACTCGCCATGTCCTTGTCTCTTGCCTTTTATGTAGATTGCAAGTTCTTTATAGCAGAGACCATCTTTCATCCTTTTTGCATGGTGTCACACATAAGGGGATATTGTCCATGACTAACCAGAGGATAGTACAAATAACAACATTTCATGGCTAGGGTCATACAGAGGTTATCACTAGTACAAACTGCAAACAAAACTGCAGTTAAAGCTCCGACCAGCTCAGATGAGCTCTAGCAAATCTTACTGTGATGGTTTGAGATGCAACTGCAGTGCTCAAGAGCAATCCTCCTTGAATAGTAAGTTGTCATACTGAGGGCAGCAAAGGACTGACTCCCCCTGAGCCAAAGCTCCCAGAAGCCACTGACCTAAATTTCAGGAAAATATTTGTCTCAAATGCAGTATGCCTTTAAAGAAGTGCTAGTAGAATTGAGATGAACCTCTGTACATCTCAAGCTAGCTGATAAACCAGCTCAGCCAATTGTGACAAAGAGGAAGCTACATTTGCTAAATCCAGATCTGTCCTTGAGGAAGGTAAAACCAGGACTGATCAAAAGCAAATGCAGGAGCTAAAGTGGCTCCTTACTCCTAAAGGGGAAAACTGCTCCGGCACCCTTGCACACTACGGAAGGAGGAGAGTAAATTGAAACCAAGGCAACATTAACATGAGAGCACAGAGGCCAGTGGCTGAGCAGAACAACAGCATCAGGCAAGAAACCAGGCAGGAAGAGGTGACAGGGGAGGTGGAGACAGCCAGAGCAGCAGCAGTGCTCCAAGTCCAGCAGGCAGGGAAACTCCTTTTGCTTCCTCATCTCTCAGAAAAGTAAAATCATGGGATCCACCTTCTTTGTAAATTATCAAGCTGCCCCACAGTTCTCGTAAGACACAACAAAAATGAGTGGGGAGGTGAAGGGTCATGCATCACAGAAATCAGAGAGTAAGGACTGTTTGTTGTTAACAGAGGCCAAAAGCTTTTTAGGGGTCCTTAGGACAGACAGGAGAGGACACATCCACCAAAAGATGGTTCATTTGCCCACCCTACCTTAAAACAGCACAACCTTTCAAACCACTGGCAAGCCATATTAACTAGGCCATAATCCTTCCCCCTCAGGCCTCACAAAACCCAATAAAGTCATTCTTGCCAAAAGGGTGCACTATGCACAGATGTGTTCAGATATTAATGGGTTTTGCAACTATTTTCTGTCTAGTAAGATAAATGATGAACGGAATGAGCATGCCCTTGGGTTTGACCAGAATGCTGTTGAAAAGAGAAAAGGAAAAAAGCCTTCTGGAAAGAAAGAAGGTGATGAAGTGCCAGGGAGCATCCTAAAGCAGTGATCCTCCCGTGCAAGCCCGCACATTTCCAGGACTGATGTGAATCGCATGTCTGAACCGCTTCACTCAGCCGTGTAGTACAAGCGCCGAGGCTGTAGCTTAACGGTCTGTGGATACAAGCTTGATGCAGACAGAAGCCATCGTAAAGGGCAGTATCACAGATCACCAGCTCTAACTGGAAAAAAACCCAACAGACTCATTGTCGAGCACTGTGAAGTTTGTATGCCTCCTTCTATGCACTTTTTTCAGTCTTATCAGTTTGTCTCTGAAAACTCATTAACTTCCCCTGGCCACAGATACACTTGTTGCTTAATTGCTACTCATGATGAAATCAGACCATGGAGACCACAGCAGATTTGTTACCTCTCTAGGTTAAAACTTTACTCCTGCGACATTTTCAGGACTGGGCAGGACTAAGTAACACTGGTGGCAACTCCCCTAGGACATTGTTCAAACAGCCTTGGCTGCTGTGGACCTCTACTGTAGTACATTAAATGTCCACTAAACTGAGCCAACTTCCTACAATATTGCCATCTTGCAGGAACAAAGAAAAACACATCTAAAGAATTAGACAAAAATATACTATGTTAAATAAATATACTCAGGACTTTGGGACTGCCCTTGAGTGACCCTCACAACTCATGGGCTTTTCCAGTCCTGCTCTCCTTTTCCACATGGCAGCTGTCAGGGGAGGCTGCCTCCACAAGGGAAAAAACCAAACTGTTTGTTGATTCTCCAGTGCCTCATTTCCCATGCAGCTTTTGCACTGCTGGAAAGGACCAGTGGAAACTGCTATTAAATTTAGCTTTATGGCTTCATATTTGCCTCGTACAAGTATCGGTGCCGGCAGAAAGTGTGAGGCGAAGCAGAGGGAAAGCACTGTTCAATGAACAAATGCAAACAAAATGCAGAAATCAAGAATGGACTTTGCCCACAATTGCTCCTTTCCCCAAATCATTGCGAGTGAAAGGAATTTAGAGCAAAGAACATCATAAAACATACATCAGCGATGCAGCTTTTAACACTGTGGTGTCACTAAGAAAAATTATGAACCACTTCCATCACAGGGCTTCCTTGGACCTCTCTTTCTGCACTTGGTGGGTGCTGGGTGCGATGCTTGCACAGAAGTCCTTGCAACTGGACCTCACCTGGAGGCTCTGGCCAGCTGCTAGAAAGAAACTGCAGGACTGAGAGCAGTTACAATTGCAGTATTATTTGTACCATCTCCTTCGGTTCAGAACACGTCATTATTAGAGGCTATTTTGAGGGCTCTCTTCCATGTCAGTCCCTTAAGACAGGCTTCACTGCAATTATGTTTCTTCCTATTTGGCTTTCATTTAGGAAAACTGAAAATCACTAAGAAGAGAATTACTGCCAACACTGACCTTTATTTTCACCCAAAGACACGAATCAACTAGGTGCAACACGCACTTTCATCCCCTTTTTCCGTCTTTTCTTTCTTCTACCAAATAAATATTTTAAGGTAACGAACATCAGCTCAGCACTGAGCCTGTAAAGAAACACATATGGGAGAGGAATTAGTCACAATGCTAATAGTTCAACATTATAGCAGTAGAAACATATAAATATATTAAAAGGTTTCATTTTACAGTATTTGAAGTGCAACAAGTCATTTAACAACCAAAAATGTTAGAAACCACCATCTGAAAGACTGAAGACCACCACCAGCAGTATTTCAAAGCAAGGCCAAGCCCACAGGGAGCAATTTAACATCGTTCTAGAGGGGACTTTCTGGCGTAAAAAGAAAAATAAGGCAGTGCTCAAAGTGGCTTGGCATTTTAAATTCTTAAAAATAGTAGTTGACAGTATTGTTATAAAAACAAATGGAAGATGGAAGGGGCTGGGAAGACAAGGCTGGGAGAGGGGAAACAACCCACAAGGCCAGCTGGTCTCTTGTGAAAATGTCGACTGAATTGCAGCATTTTGGAATCGCTGATAACACTGTAAACAAAAAAGGTAACTGTTTAAAAAAAGGCGACTGTGTGCATAATCCAGGGCTTTTCATAACTCCCTCATTAGCTGACAGATTCTTGAATAAGCATTCTTTCCTTTTTTCCCCCCTTTTTTCACCGAACCGAGTAAAACTATTTGGCCAACCACCAAGCTGTACTGACTACTAGCGCTCATCTCCAGGCCTGTGCATAGGTCACTATTTCAGCTAGGGATGTAATTTTTCGGGACTGACATAGACTACAGCACAGGAATGATTCTATTGCCTTAAACATCTTTTTCTCAGGCGGGGACAGGTCCGTAGGCACAATGCCGGGTCCTGCAGGGAAGACCAGGTCTCGAGCCCCTCCGGTTGCAGCGCAACAGTTAAGGTAGTTGGGTGTGACGAGTCACGCCGATGCAAGACGGCAGCGCTGCCTCTGGTGGGGAGCTTCCCTGAGCGATGGCAAGTCAGGCTCGCCGGAGAGATGCAGAGCTCAACAGAGAGTGCTCATCTTCGACCTTTCTTCTCTGAGGAAAAGCCACATGTTAAAAGCAGCCACAAAGCATGATATCCAACTGACAGGGACTTCAGCAGGGAGGGGGTTCCTACTCACCCCTAGTCTTCCCACCCCAAGTATTTTAAAGGCAATAATAAAGAGCATCTGCCTTAACGAGAAAAAACACGTGAACATCACTGGCCTGCTGACACAGCAGAACAGTTCAGCAACAAGCAGCTGTACTGACTCGCACATGAAGCTGACCTCACGCTGGCTGTTCAGCCAAGCCAGTTCTCCAAATTCAATGCATCTGAGGAATTGGTGAAATTCAGTTTTATGTAACCGGAAAAAAACCCCAAACATTTGGGATGATCTGGTCTGTGACATTTTCATACAGACACGGTTTCCACACCACCTCTTAAAACCACATGCACTCAGAAAGGAGACATTTATTCCATTATTTCTGTTTTCAGATTTTTGGTACAAAGTTTATTTTCAGAAGTTCCCACATGATCCTTTCTTCTACCAGCGTCTTTTAGGATTTTTCTATCTCTGATTTATTTTCTTTATCTGTTGAAGCAAAAGCAATAATTGCTACAGAAAGCAATAATGGCAATATTACAAATATTTTACAGCAGCATCCATTTGTATCTTTGCCTCAAAAAAATAACAAAAATAAATCCAAAGACAAGATCCGTACTGCCACAAAGGCTTAGGTTTGTAATATCCAGAAGTATGCTGCGTTCCCATATATGAGTTGTACAAGTCCAGCACAACTTTCCAAGTTTGTGCAGAGCCTGATAAATAAGACACAGAAATATCAGTTATGTTATACTGTTTCTAAGAACTTTTACTCTGTAAAATGTTTGGTCACTCAAAGCTATAAGCTTAATCACGTATCAAAGAACACAGGCAATAAAGCCCATCTTACTAGAACATATAGTATTAGGCCAAACAAAATATAAGAGGACAAAATCTAGTGGTCACTGAAGCCTCTTCAAAAAAGGTCTAAAACAGAATGTTTCCATCATGTATCAGAATAAAAATGTACTGTATTAAAATTTGATTTTTTTTTTTACAAGCTGTCTTTTAATCAGTCTTCTATTTACAGTGCAGAACTTCTGCCAACTGCAGTAGTTTAACTTTGGCACAACACTAAGTTCCAATCCTTTTGAGTATTCAAGTCCTGTGTGTGTCCAAAAATTTTCTTGGTTTCACGAAAGATTAGGCCCATTCACAGTTAACCAGTTTTCTTGAACTTTTTCAAGAATTGCTTCCCCTTCACCACATTGGGCAGCTACAAAGGAAAGACACTGTAAGCTATTGCATCATTCAAAAGAAATCTTCATTCTAAACAGTGACAGTATTGTTGCTTCCTTTAACATCACATACACCAGACAGATCACACAGACGACTACATACTGGACACCTTCTAAAAACCTTGCTGGTCGTTAGTGAATCGTCTTCCTCATACTTCAAATACATAACAATGCATTAACTTAATTTCATTTCACATGTCAAACAGGACATTTAAATATATTGCAATATATTATAGAAAATTGCAAAGCGCCATCATTTCTGTAAACGAGATCGACACCTGTTAACTCTCCTGTGCACTTGAAGAGCAGTACCTAGTGCCACATTTTCTATACAATATAAAGCCTTCCCAGGTAGGGCAACTCATTTTAGTGCATTTCTGTACAGACTGTAAGCATACATGCAGATAGCCAACTATGCAAAATTGGAAACACTTTTGTAAGCTGGAAATGGAGGCAGGGGAACATTTCAAAATCATAATGGAGCTCTTGTGGTTGATCGTTTCGTATCACAGATGAAGACTTCAGTCTTCTGTCATTCTAGCAGATTCTTTAGGGGAAGTTTCATGATAGGTATCTAGTATTGAATAAGCATAAGAAAATACTTTCATCCACTGGGACACAAATATTATGTGTCTTAGCATTCTAAGTTACGCACAGTCCAATGTTCATATAGTAACCTTATCTCTGAAACACTTGAGAAACCGCAAATCATTTTTATGCCACAGTATAACCACCAAGGATCAATTACTTTATCCACCACTGTAGTGCTACCAGCTCTAGAATAAAAGAAAAAAGCAAAAAAGGAAAAATAAAAAGCCTCACACTTCCCAACAAGCATCAAGTCGGAAGGGGAGGTAAGTACCATTGCTAACCACAACGCAAAGATCAGTGCTGCAATCCAGCCAGCACGCTCCCAGGCGAAGATCCATCTCGCCTAATTTCAGATGTCCGTAGCGTCCGCCTGCAAGCCACGCGTAACAGTCACCAGAGCTTAGGGTGCAGTTCATCTGACCAACTCCAAGCACGCCGGATGAGCAGGCTTGCACTCCTTAGGCATACTGGCTAGCTACAGTGTCCTGCTCAAACGCAGACATCAACGTGCAATCGGACGAATCCCACCTTAATTCATGAAAAGTGCTAGGGAATCCTCAGTTACCACTCTACATGTTACAATGTTGCGCAAGTTGGTTTTGCAATGACTATCCACTGAAAAAGTGCAGATGCTCTTCACTGCAGAAGGAGAAAAAACCCCAAAAGCTCAGACCATTAAACTTGAAAATAGCGGCTATAACCCACCTGTGCTTCAAAATCTCCTTTTTTTAAAAGTGGGAAAACGATACAGAAATTTGAGCTACTGAGTGTGTATAAGTAGCTATTGAGGGGATTTTTCACTTTCTGTTACAACTTTCATTTTAAAATCTTTTCCTACGGAATTTTAATACATCACCAAGCTTCAAGTAACTTGACCCGGTAAGTTTGTGTTATGCTACTTGGTAAATCTACTTATCTGAGGATATCACAAGCTTGATGGAGAATGCAGGTATAACCCAGCGCTGTCAGTGCAGGGAACCGAGCCCTCTGCTACCCCTTCCCATCTTTAATTTACACAATCATCCTGGGCATTATGAACAACTCTCAACAGCTTTACTGCTCTCTGATCATTGATACTATCTTTTCATTACTACTGAATGTAGGCAAAATTATTTTCCAAGAAAAAATAAATTAAGTTGAGGAACATAGCTCTATTTCATTGCACTCTATTTTTGTGCAATCAGGTTTGGGCAGGGATATTTAGTATTACAGAAGCTTAAAGATTATCTTCTCTCCTTGGGAGATATGAATATAGACAGATACGAGACTCGGGTGGAGGATGCAAATCAATACTGTCATATTTACAGAAGCAAATACTGACATCCAGCCTGAATACACAGTACTCTGTTAAGTGCAAAAGAGAAAATGCTCCCCGCCTTAAACTACAGTTTGGTTACTCAGCAGCCAGAGACTAGTTGTCAGAGTTACTGCTGTGCTCTCATTTCAGAGGAAAATGGGGGAGGAAAAGAACGTCTGCATCTTTGGGCTTTCTGGCCTACCGGGACTGCGTAAGGCCATGAATCACTTTGTATGGGCTCCAGAAGAGCCTACTCTGCTCTGTAGAAGGGAATGCATTTGCCTGCCTCAAGAGTTCCTTGGCGAGCAGGAAGAAAATAGGCTTTTGCCCAAAGTCAGCAAATCAACACATTAGAAAAATTATTTCATGTCATGTGCAGACACTGTAAGAGCTTCCTTCCCAATAATCAAAGTTGCAGACAGCATACTGCATATAATGTCATGAAAAAGCAGTTTTTAAAATGGTACTGGACAAGGTTAAAAAAAGGAATGGCCTCATTTACTATAGTTTATTAGAGATAACCCACTAAGCTCTCATCATGAGGTACTTGGTATCTTTCCTCTCCTTTGTTTTCAAAACAAAGCAGAGATTTCTACATGCTAAAAATGAGTGATTGCAATACTTTACTTGTTCTGTCAGAACGGCAAAAGTAAAACTTGTTTTGCTTATCAACTTCTAGGTAGGTGAATTCTGCAGGGCAAGCAGAAGCCAAGAGCCTTCAAGTTTCTGCATTTTCCCTTCTTTCCGCTTCTTACAAGCCAGCACTCTGTTAGTTCATTCAAACCTCCAGGGAGGATTAGGTCTGACTTTCTTTTTACAACAAACACTAACCTTGGGGTCATTAAGAGGTTGATACTGGGAAGACAGCACTGTTTAAGGTGGAATTATGCTCTTTCATCATACTCAGAAGCAAGAGCAAAACATGCCAGGAAGCAGCATGATAGAATGACACTGAACGCCTCACCCGGTTGTGACACTGCTTGTTTTCGTTTAGCCCTTCTCCCTCTCCATTCTGGTACAGGATTATCTTTATTCTCTCTTTAGCTGAATTCCAGAGACAGCAGTCGCTAGCATCATCAGATCAGGTACTGGCAGAAACAGCAGATGAAGAGGAAAGCTCTACCTTAGCTCTAAAGGAACTGATGCTCACAGCTGAACTCTGAAATAGTGCTCCCAGCAACGACTGAGAACAAACCAGCTACCTAGAGGTAAGATCTGAGCAAGATCAACGAGTTTCTTCATCTCCCTGTCAATGACAATCACTGAAGCCTGGCTCATAACTGGCGCAAACCTAAGAGGTGAAGCTCCACAGAAATACAGAAAACATACCACAGGCTCATCTACACACAGTTCTTCACCGAGCAGGGAAATCAACAAAACCCCAAGTGGACACTCACCCCAGGGCAGATTTATTTTCTTGTCCCTTCCCTTCCCGCTGCCAATGGAGCTCAGTCCAAGTGACTTCCAGAAACACCTTGCAGGTGTGCATAAGCTACAAGAGGGAGCCAGGCTGCAGGGCCGCACTGCTGATGAGCACAGTGATGCTCAGATTCATCACAGATTAAGACTCTTGCTGAGGTTCAGGAAGTTTCCTGTATAGAACTGGTAGAATGAGAAGGCACCCTATCCCCTCCACCTGCCAGGTGATTTCTGTTTCGCTCAGGTGACTACATAGTGTGCCTTGGGCACCTAGCTAAGGAGCACAGCAGCCTAAGGTTAGATGAGATGAATCTAGGCTAAACCGCTGTTACCAGTAGCTTTGAGTTCCCACCAGCCATGACCACAATTCACAGATAAAACAGCAGTGTGCTGACAGCAATTTCCAATGCTTCTCCTGTCAATCCTGATGCCAGAGGCCTCCGGAAGGAGTGTCCCTCTCTCCCAGTATGCAGTGCAAATATACACATGCTGTAAACATGAAATAAACTGGTAATTAATGGACTCTGCTTGTTCAGACAGAAACAACAGAAATCAGAGACAGATTATGAGCAATAATGAATGCATATTAACTGTTGTCTTCAGGCTGAACCCACCCAGACTTTTCTCATCCTTGGCACAACTGAAAGGCTTACAATGTGTGAGTAGCCCAAAGGAAATGTGGGGACCGTGCATCTCTCGTTAGTTGACCCACAGCACATGGTTTAATTTGAATTTTATATTCTGTAAAGAGATGATGTTCCTCGGTAGGATGTAAATACTATTAAAAACACTGGAATACACAGAACTGTAATATCTACAGCACCTGAGAATCCAGCCCAGCAGTATACATCAGCCACCACCTCTGACCATTTTACTGAAAGAAGACATCCAATCCATCTATATTTAGTCTGATAAACAATGTATTTCCTCTTCCTGTGTTTTTCAGACCAGATGTGCTAAGGCCTACCATTGTAGCTGAGTGTTATTTAACAGAACACTGCCAAAATGGAAAATTTCCCAGTTTAATTATATAATTAACTTGGATCTTTATTTTTTTCCCCATCTTTTAAAGAAGGTCAGATTTAATACTAACCTAAATGCAGTGTCTGCTAACAAAAAACTGGAGATGTTTATTTGGACAGGTTGCTTGGATGCAGTTTTTGGGGTTTTTTATTTGAAAGAAAATTAATTCTGGGTCAACCTTAAGGATTAAGGCAACTCCAGATTTTGCTTGTTAGAGGCATATTCCCAAGGATTTTAAGGATTTGCTTTAATATTTCTGGAAACATAAAAATAGCATCTCTTTCCATACTAGCTTTGTCCTTTCCCACTCAACAAGCACTGATTTTTGACCTTGTATTCCCAGCAGAGCTTGAAGCTAACACGAGTCTTTCTTATATCTGCTGGCATCTACAACAGCCTCATCCACACCACTACCAGCTGAAAAGAATACCTCCCAACCACATGTAGCAGTCAATGCTGAAAAGGCGAGGTCCTGATCTCTCTTATACCACCTCACATCCAGAGTCACAAACACTCTAATAACATACACTGACAACATCGTTTTGCTTTTCCCCCACCCAAAAGTTAAACTGGGGGATTCTTGGCTAGTCCTTTCTAGCACTGCTAGCCACTTCGTGCCTCATCGATTCAAGTCTTGGAAGACAGATAATAGTTTCATCATCAAATTCATGTCACACACCAAAAGCCGTTGCCTTTTTCTTTCCAGCAATCTCAAACAGTCAGAAGAGCTCACCCTGGTAAATGGCTTTCACACAGAACATCCTCCTGCAGCTCAGGCTGCCTGTTCAATCTGGGAGCAGAAGGGCAGCTACAAGTGTCTACAGAGGAAGGTGAGTTAACGATATTTTTTTTGTCAGATGTTATTCCCTTTCTTGCTTTGACCTGGGTTTCACCCACAATCAGGTATGAAAAAACAGATCTAAACGTTGACTCTTCTGCTTCAGAAAATCACGACTTCAAGGGTTTTCTTGGTCTTTTGACAGTTATCACAGTGAGGAAGAAAGAGTAATTCCAGATTAGGTTCTTAGCAACGTAGAAATATTAGGACACATTCTCTCTACACTAATCTGTCTCTCATTGGTCATCAGATGCAGAAGCCTCCAGAGAAGATGCTGACAGATACGCAAAAGGAGACTGCTAGTATCCCTTCTGCTAGTGCCAATGTAAAAGCAGACAATGCTGGCAACAGCAGCACCAATTCATCATCATCTTTTGACACTAAAGTAACTAATCTCTAAAAAGTGCAGACCGACAGTAGCAAAAACACAAACTGCTCTTCCTTGGAGTACCAGTTCTCTAGAATGCCAGACATCTGCCAAACTAACTTCCGTGAATTTGGCCCATTGTTTTTAAATTGGTAATTCAAACTCTACTAAGATTTCAACGTCTTAAATGGCTTTTTTTTTTCCTGTTTTAAAGACACTTAGTCAAGATGGAGATGTTTTGTACCAATTAAACTATTTCTGGAGTTCAGTTCAGGTAGATCAAACCACCTCTAAAAATAAGTGTGTTCACCCAGCAGCCCCGAGAACAATCAGCAAAATGGTGAGCTCAATCTGTTAGGATGAATTTAAGTTAAACTTGCATGTAAATCATTCAACTGGGCTATCGCTGAAGAACAACTAAACACTAGCATGTTTATCATTCCTAAGCATCTAAAAGTCATATAACTTAATTTTGCTTCAGAATTAAACATCATGCCATTGCCACAACTTATGTGAAAACCTCTCTTACTAGCACCCGAAGACGCTTTTCGTCTCTGTATCTGTGTATTCTTACAAACCCCATAGCAACTCTGAATGACTTTTTGGCAGTTTCCACCTCAGATTTACCTTAAAATTCAGTGTAAGATTTCAAGAAATTATTATTTTTAGCTAGAAATATATGTACTTTTCTTACCATTTCCAACAAATAAAAGAATGCACAAGCTAAAAACGAATGTTACTATCAACTGCATCAAGTCTGTCAGGCATTTAAATTAAATTGATGTAGGATACACTGATTAAATGTAACGAAAAGCATCTTCTAGCATTAGACTCATTCAGTTAGCTCATAATTATCAACAAGGATTTTTTCAGCACAAGTTCTGTAAACCCAAAATACTCTGAAGATACGGAAAAGGTGCCAATATCACCTTATTTTCTTAAACCAAGCAATCCTCACCCCTAGGTTCATTGATTCCTTTGTCACACTTTTCCCCTTCTCTTTTGTTTTGAACTCTTTCCTTAAGAAATAAACCCAGGCCTTGAAACCTTTCAGGTGAAGTGTTGTTTGCAAAAAGACATCTTAGGTTTTTGTATTTTCCTCCTTCATGAGCAGGCAACGTTCTCCTACATCAACAAAAAAATGTGTCTGTGTTTTTTTGGAATTAAACAACATAAGGCAATTAAATATTGAGAAGCAGTCAGGTAAATGATGAACATGAACCTTCCCGTCGGTAATGTGGAAGAGGAGGAGCTGAACTGGATCTGATTTGTAACCCCGTGTCCT